>JABUQX010086196.1:0-12500 GCA_015478945.1 Trachelipus rathkii | reverse complement strand
CCATGGTTGCTATATGTATTATGTCATCAAATATGTCAACATCGGTTAAGATGTGATGTGTAATTACGTTTTTTCTTATTTTTTCAATTCTGTAATATTTTCAGATGTTCAACTGGTGAAACCTATTATACACGTACGCAGAAGGTCTCACAATCGACGGGTTCCCAAATAGTTGCGAACCATAAAGCGGTTTTAAATACCGATCACATGATTGAGAACGCAGCGTCCTATTCATTAGACCTCTCACACTGTCACCCTCTGACAATATTTTCACTACCATCAAACTAGGGATAACATTACCCTTAGCCCTACCAGTGCAGCAGCGATGTCGATAATCTTGATGAACTCTTCAGCACAAACGAATAAAGGTCTATTATTTGACTCTCTGGCAGGAATACAAGGCAATGTATCGTATCCATCAGTGTTGACGATAAAATATTGACACAGATTGGGAATAACGAAGCTCCTCGTGGAAATGATCAAACAACAGACGGTAGAGATGCGAGGAGATGTAATCGTACCAGTACAGCGAAAAAAATCCTACTGAAGGAAATCGATTGCGAAAACACCTTATTAGGTAATGAGAATTCTTTCTTTAGACACAGAAGAAGTAAACAAGAATACGACGAACGACCATATCAGTTCAAAAAAGGGTATATATTCTCGTTTAGACAAACAACAACAACAACAACAACGAAACAAACAACAACAACAACAACAACACAACAACAACAACAACAACAATAAATAGTACCAAAATAAGTTCTTATATACCAACCAACGAATATATGCTAACGTAACATTTTTTCACATTAATAAAAGCAAACATAGCATTACCAGAACTAAGAAATAAGGCACAATGACAAAACCTAACAGCACCTACGCTAGAGATTAAACAATAACCATAACAAGATTCCATACTTTAATAGCAGTAAGAGTTACCTAGGCAACAGCATTACAAAAAGCGTTAACTATTCACTCTTTTTCAAGCATATCTGCTAACATATCAATGTTAATTTTACATGTAACAACTGATTTACGTAGCATTGAGAATTTCATTTCGGATAAACATAGTGCAAAATTTGAGGTTCTTATATACTAACCATTAATTATATCTAACATAACAAGGTTTGCATATTATATAGCTAACATGATCATATGAACTAAAGAGAAATAATGATACAACGACAAAAACTAACACAAAACTTAAGCAAGAATAAAGTGTTAACATTAACAAAGCTCCACACTTAAACACCTGTAAAGTAACTAACCAGTGCATTTAAAAACGTAACCGTATTCTTGTTTGGTTTCGTACTTCTAACATATTAACGTTAATTATACATTGACACAGTAATATTTAACAAGGATTTATCATAATCCTGACCAATTATCATACAAACCAACGAATAATTGTAAACATAACAAAGTTTTATCCAAACATTATAACACAAAAATAAGTTCTTTATATACTAACCATCGAATATATGCTTAACCAACAAAGCTTTAGCTTCAATAAAGCTACCATATCATAACCGCAACTAAGTACAAAGGCAAACCTTACATACCTCGTGTATGAATAATCAGCTAACACCCTGAAAATTCCCTACTTACAATGGTAAAGTAGCTAATAGGTCACACAATACTCGATATGATTCCTATCTTTTCTCACTGATCAGCAACAGGGTAAAGCCGCACATCTAACAAATCACTTAACAAAGTGACCAATCTATCAAGATTACCAACATTCTGGAACTATGGATTAACACCATCTTCATCAAAGTGTCACTCGTTTTGAGTATAACATCAATTGTCCTATGAATAAACATAGACATTAGCAAAATTATAGGGTAAACCTAACATTACCCAGCAAAAACTTAACCTAGGCTCACGTTTCTAACACATCATCGTCAGTTAACACAGTAATATCTTACAAAAACTCATCATTTCTCTAACAAAATCAGTGTTATTTTCACATTGTCATAGTAATATTTAATATAACGTACCTAACTTACGAATAAACAGTTTTCATTAATCAAGAGTATCTAACACCCATCCCTGCAGTCCCCTACCCATCCCACCTGCCTGTGATCTATTGAACTAATGATTCAAGTCATATTTCAAGTATCATTTTAAACAAACATAACATAAAAATTAGTTCTTTATATACTAACCAACGAATATCGCTTAACCAACAAAGTGTAGCATCAAATAAGCTAAACAAATATAACTGCGACTAGAATATAATGTTACAAAATGCAAAAAACCTAACATACCTCACGTATGAATAATCAACCTAACATCCTGAAAAAATTCCCTACTGAATCAAGCTTAAGTAGTAGCTAACAGTCACACAGTTACTCGGTATGGTTCCACTTTTGTGAGCATTTAGAACAGTAAAGCCTTATTATCTAACAAAATCCCTTAACAAAGTGACAATCTATCAAAGATTGCCACCATCTTGAACTATGAATTGACACTATCTTCATCAAAGTGTTACTCTTGAGTATAACATCATTTGACCTATGCATGAAAAACGTAGACATTAGCAAAAGTCTAGGGCAAACCTTACATTATTCAACAAAAACCTAACCTAGCTCCGTTTCTAACACATCATCGTCAGTTAACACAGTAATTATCTTCCAAAAACTCATCATTTCTCTAACAAATCAGTGTTATTTCCACATTGTCATAGTATATTTAACATGACGTACTTAACTACGAGATAACAGTTTTAATAACCACGAGTATCTAAGCAAGACACATTACCTTCGAAGAAAAACCCAGGGGGAGCGCCCCTTGAAAGGGATGTGAATCTGCGAGGGGGAATCACCAGAAGGGTGTAAAGCGGGCTTTGGGCCTCAGCCTTCGGGCTGAGGCCTTACCCTCTGTGTCATTTATTCTTAGTTCATTACAATACTGTTCACAAAACTGATTCTGTTCTAACATGTACATAGCGTCAATTGCATTGCATCTTGCAAAGATAAACCGTTTTTCTAAAATGTTGAAGACTAACATTAATATGTCGACAGATGATTTCATTTTCACCAAGTGTTCCCTATTATAATTTTTTTCCTAGTTGAAAACATGCATATACTGTTTACTATTTTTTTATAAGTTTTATTTTGCATTTACTGTTTGTTTAATTTTATTATTTTAATTTAATTTTTTAATTTTTTTATTTTTTAAAATTTATTTGTTTTTAACTTTATTTTTTTATTTGTTATTTTTTTTATTGTTATTTTTTCATTTTTATTTTTTTTATTTTTATTAAAACTTATTTTATCTAAACTTTTTTTTTTTGGTAATTTTCCTTTTATTTTATACTTGTGTGTTACATTTTTTTTATTTTATTTTTTAATTTTTAATTTTTTTTTAATACTATAATAACCAACTCGGGGTTAAATTTTCTATTCTTGTTGAATTTTTTATTTTAATTTTTTAACATTTTTTGTTATTTTTTTTTTATTTTAATTTTGTTATTAAAAATATTTTATTCTTTATTATATTGCTAAATACTTTGGTTTATTTTTTTTTTATTATTCTTTTTAATGTTAATTTTTTTTATTTGAATTATAACATTTTTTTTTATATAAGTTTATTTCACATATTTTTTTTCTCTTTTTAAATTTTTTTTTTTTTTTGTTTATTGTTTTCTTCTATTCTTTCATTTTTTTATATTTTATTTCTTTAAAATCTTTTTGTTTTTACTAAAACAATTTATACTTTTCATGTTTATAGGTTAAAATTTACGTTTTGGTTGTGATGTTGGTGGCTGTGTGTGTCTGTGATGTGTGTGTGTAGTGTGCGTGTGGTGTGTGTGGATGTGTGTGTGTGATCGTGTGTGTGTCGTGTGTGCGCGTGTGTGTATTGTCATTATTCTAGTGATATAGTCTAGAGATGTCCCATGAAAATTAACAGTGGTGACTACGTTACGTTTGGATGTAATGTTAGGTACTACTGTTGTAAGTGAGAAAACTTTGTTAATGGTTTGACTGCTTATTCATGTTTAAGGATGTGTCAGTTTGTCGCTGTGACATTCTTTTCTTAGTTCGATGATGTAAGTAATCTTTTATTAATGTGAAAAACTTTTTACGTTAGAGTATATTCCAATGATCAGTATTACTTACACATGTTGTGGTGAATTTGAGTTAAAGTACTATGTTAAGGTAAAAATATCGGTGATATGTTGGAAAAGGTTGTGAATAGGTTACGTCTTGGACGTTGCTATGTTAGTTACTTCACTGCTTTAAGTGTGGACACTTTGCTAACGATTTTTACAGATATTCGTGCTTAAGGCTGTGTTAGGTTTGTCTTTGTACTTTATTCTAGTTCATGATATGGCTAAGTAATTTTGATTAAGTGAAAACTTTGTTAAACGTTAGCAATATATTCGCTGATCAGTGTATAAAGAATTTTTTGATTTTATGTTAGTTTTATACAAGAATGATACTCGAAAATTGTGACTCTGAGATCATAAGATTAATTAGAACACAACTGTTACTGCGAGGGTGGTTGATGATTGGTCTGGATGGTGGGTTTGATTACTGATTTAGTGCTTTAGTATGTAAAACATGAAAATTTTAGTTAAAATTTGACCTTAAATCAATAGATCATAGATCAATTAGATCACAGAAGGGTATGAGGGAGGTTGGTTAGTGGTTTGATTTAGTGATTGTACTGCTTTAGGGTATGTAAACGTACAATTTATGAGTAAAAATTCGACCTTATCAATAGAAAAGTTATCAGGGCAGATGGGATGAAGCAATGATTAGTGATTACTGCTGGTAGCGTATGTAAAAACGTACAATTTGTAAGTGTATAAACATAATAAAGTGTAAAGAAAATTTTATTTACTTTATCTTATTATTTATTTATTTATTATTTTATTTTCTTTTATGGTTCTGAAACCATTATTTTCAAATCTCAGACCCCATAACCTATATAAAGACACCAACATTGTATATTATACCACCGTTTGATACCCTGCACTCGGCACGGGCTCGGGCACGGTGGCCACTACCAACTCTGAAGCCTTCTCCTACTCCTCCTTCCTCATTCTTCTTCTTCCATTCTCCTTCTTCTCTTTTCCTCCTTCCTCTCTTCCTTTCTATCTTCTTCTTTTCCAATTTTTTTTCTAATTCATTTCTTCTTTCTTCTTTTTTCAGGAAGGGACCCATCTCCGGGGGGGTCCCTGAACTTCCGAAACCGAATCCAACTCCGACTCCGTCTCCGGAATTCCGACTCCGACTCCGACTCCGACTCCGACTCCGACTCCGACTCCGACTCCGTCTCCGCCTTCTTCAACCCAGCCTCCAAGTTTCAGTCTTCTACGATCATTTTTAATTTTTACGGGGGCTACGTCCCCCCTTACGGGGGGGGACGCAGAGGAACGTAATCTCGTTCTCCGACGAGTACGTCATCATCATAACTCAACATCCTAATTTAGCCGATACGTTAAGCCTAACAGGGTTTTCAGGACGAATTTGACCTTGGCGCTAAGTGGGCAACACCCCCTTAGGGGTGACCTACGGTCACCAAAACTCGTCTGGGATCCATCTGTTCGATTGGGAAAATCGTTAAGCATAATCTTTGCTCACCCAACACACACACACAAGGGCGTAGCGTTATATTTCACCTTCGCTCTCAGGGGTGACCACCCCTTAGGGGTGACCTACGGTCACCAAAAACTCGTTCTGTGATCATTATCACATATATAGATTATATTTCCAAGTGTAATCCCATTTAAAATTTTATCGTCAACCTGATGGATACCGATACATTGCGCTTGTATTCCTGCCAGAGAGTCAAATAATAGACCTTTATTGATTTGTGCTGATGGATTCATCAAGATTAACGACATCGCAGCTGCATGGCTAGAGGATAAGGGTATGTTATCCCATGGTTCGATGAGTAGTGAAATATCTGTCAGAGGTGGTTACAGTGTGAGAGGTCATAATAGAATAGACGCTGGCTGTTCTCATGTGACGGTATTAAAACCCCTTGATGTTCGGCAACTATTGGAACCCCTCGATATGTGAGACCTTTCGATTGCGTACGTGTATAGGATTTCACAGTTCGAACATTCTGAAAAATATTACATCATATGCTTAAATAAAATACGAATTAACATCGCACATCTTAAAGATGTTGACATACTTTGATGGACATAATAACATATAGCACATGGCGTAATCTATGATATTTACACCGAAACATTGCGCTTCCCGATAAAATTACAGTATACAGGAGTGCATAATAACTATCGCCTTGGATAAGTTACTTCTCTCTTGTATGAGAGAATGCAGTGCTGCTGAATCAAAATATGCCGAAAAATGTTTTAGTGCTGAAAGCATTTATACTTACATCCTTTTAAGGGATATTGAATCTTTAGAGAGATATGTAGAACGTACCCAACTTGAATCCTATGTTCTCTGATCAGATGAATTATATATTTAAAATAAACTATGTTTTTATGTATTATATGTTTTTATGTATTTATATTAACACTCTTTCAGTGAAAGATTAGTTATGTTTTTAAAATATGAAAAACTTGTTACTTTCCGCTTATTTCGAATTAGTTGACCTACATTGATTGCATGATGGCTTGTTTATTCGTCTGGTTGTATGCTTAGTGTAGCATACTTTCGATGGGTCTTATGATAAGTTACACAATGTGATAGGTAAATTTTTTGTGAAATATTCACCATAGTTAATAGTAAAATTAACATTGTTATGTTAGAGACATGCTTGACAAAGTGCGAATAAGTTAACGTTTTTGGATGGATTGTTAGGTACTTTCTTGGTGTTAAGTGTGGTCCTTTGTTAATGTTAACCATTATCTACATCATTGTCATTATTAATTCGTTGTGGTTAATATTCATATTCAGATGATGCTAAGTAAGCTGTTCATTACTGTAGAAAACCTTTGTTACGTCAGGCAATATATTGTGCTGATCTTTGTATAAAGAACTTTATTTTTGTTATGTTATGTTTTTCAAAAATGATACTCAAAATGTGACCTTAATCAATAATCAATAATCACAGATGGTCAGGAGGATGGCTGGATGGGGGCTGGATGGTGGTTTGATTGAGTGATTTACTGCTTGAGGGTATGTAAAAACGTAAATTTGTAAGTTATAACATAAAAAGAATAAAGAAATTTTATTTATTTATTTATTTATTTAATTTATTTTTAATTTCTTGATGGTGCTGAAACCTTATTTTCGAAGATCTACAGGCCAATAACATATATTAAAGGACACCGTATCTGATATCATTAAACATATATTTAATAACTTGGGCACCGCACCGGAGCCAGCACCGTGTGCGGCTGTCAACTCCTACTCTCTGAGTCAGACTCCTTCTTCATTTTTCTTTCCTTCTTTATTCGTCTTTCATCCTTTCTTCATTCCTCTTATCGACCTGCTTTTTGTCCACTCTGTGCTCTTTTTTGTCAGGCGGGACCCCCCTATGGGGGGTCCTAGACACCCTAACACGACTTATAACCATTCATTATCGAGATCTAACGACCTCAATAACCCTTAGTAAACACACCACATTGTTGTTTACGACGTGTTTATAATCGGCACCGCCAGTGGCTGCCAGCACCGGTGCGGAGCCAACTCCTTCAGATTCACATTTCAAGTATTTCTAGAAAATTCAACTCTGAAAGGCCCTCTCACACCAAATTTCAGCCAATTACAAACACTTTGATTTTTAAGTGGGGGTGGGGTCGCCCTTCGGGGGACCCACGGGGACGTAACCTCGTCTACGACGAGGTTACCTCCCCATCTAAACCCCCTCCAAATTTTAAACCCGATACGATAACATCTAACTACTACACCGCTACTACTAGAACAAATATACTACGACTACTACTTACTATACTACTACTTACTACTACTTACTACTTTAATATAATAATTAATATAATAATAATAATTAATAAATAATAGATAAATAATAATAATAAAAGAATAATTAATAATGAATAATATATACATAAAATAATAATTAATAATAATATAATAATATAATGAATTAAATTAATAATATACACAAATATAGACTATTCAAAATGTATAACAAAGATTGCGTAATTCGACCTTGACCGTAACCCTAACCATATTTCTTCTCTTTAATCTTTCTTTTCTCTTCTTTTTCTCTTCATCTTCTTCTTCTTCTGCTTCTCTCTTCTTCTTCTTCTTCTTTTCTTCTTCTTTTCTTCTTCTTCTTCTTCTTCTTGTTTCTTCTTTTCTTGTTCTTCTTTTTCTTCTTCAATTATCATCATATTCTTACAGTAATAACATTATTATTATAAATAATAATAATAATAATAATAATAATAAGATAATAATTAATGAATAAAATAATAATAATAATAATAATAATAATAATAATAATAATAATAAAATAATAATAATAAAATAAAACTTCAAAGATTCGTTCACTCAAGCGGAGTCGGAGCCGGAGTAAGAACCGCGCACGGAGCCGGAGTAAGAACCAAACGCGCCCGGGCGGAGTCGGACGGAGCCGGGAGCCGAGTCGGAGATCGAGTGAGTCGGAGTCGGAGTTGGAGTGGGTAATTTGCATATGTTGAGGATGATTTTCAACTCAGATTCGTTTTCCCTTCGGGAAAACGAATCTTCGATGTAATAATAATAAAATAAAATAATAAATAATACAAACAAACACAGACAAACACAGACAAAACCTTCGGTTTTGTCTGTTTGTCGGATTGCTAGACCTGTCGGTCTATCAATCCTCCATATAACCCTAATATATCTCTATTCCTTCATATCGAAAAAAGTGGTTCGGAATCGTATTACTAATAATATAATAATAAATAATAATATAATAATAATAATAATAATAATATTAATAATAATATTAATAATAATAATAATAATAATAATAATAATAATAATAATAATAATAATAATAATAATAATAATAATAATAATAATAATAATTAAAAATTGACAATTTATATTGTTACCGAGTTTTAAGAAGAAAAAAATAACAATATCAACCTTTGAATTCACATACATTATTAATATAGAAATTTCGGGTCATAGAGAGGAACCTTATCCTTATTCTTTGGAATCTATATTTACTTGGCATTTCAAGCAGAATTTCAAGGAAATTTGCATTCAGAAAAGTGCTTTCATATTGAAGTGCAAATTCCTTATTCATTTAATAAAATATATATTTATACTATATATATAATATATTATATATATATTATATATAATATATATTATAGTATTATATATATATATATATATATAGAAGTGCAAATTCCTATATATATATATATATATATATATATATATATATATATGGTAAAAATTAAGAATTTCATGTCCATTTCCAATTTGGTGCTAAATGGGGCCAGTCCGGAGCAAAAATTGAACTCTCCCCTAATTAATTAATATGGTTATATTAGTCACCTGAAATTAAACTGAGAAGTCACATCACTCTAGAAGTAGACATTATTTAATGGAATTAATTTTTTTTACAACCTTTTAACATAACGGTTTTGAAAGGGAACTGTCTGGGACCCGTTGTTACATCTGTTGGTGCCGGAAGAATGGAAATAATGCATTGCTCCGGAATCCAACACGTGTATCTCCTTTCCGGCCATTTGAAGGAAGGAGCTCTAACAGGAGGGGGAATATTAGAGCATCTTTCTCTTCACAGGATGTTTCGCAAATATATCCAACCCCACCAATTATTATCATAAATGCATAAAACGTACTGACCAGGTTGAAGTTCTGCAATTTTATTACTCCAATCCTTACGGTGTTGCAATCTACAAAACTTACAAAAGATTATATGTCATTTGGCACCCGACGAATAGTAATTCGTTTTTCATCAGTGTTCAAAATGATGTTTTTTTTTTCTCTGGTTCCAGCATCGCTATACTCGGTTTTAAATCTTTCTTCTTGTTTGATTTTGAGGGTTTTAATTTCTGTACTTGACATAAATAAAAATGTAATATCACCACCTTTTCTGAACATAAATTAAATAAGTGTTCAGATGTTTTAATTTGATTTTCAATTGGACACTGAAGACTTGCTTGTAATGCTAGGAGTTTTACCGTTACACGCCAATTTCCCATGGCTTGTACAAAAGAAATTCCATTCGGTAGTTATGCCAAAATCATGTTTGTGATGACAAAGGTTAATAAAATTTTTAAAATTTTTATATTGCCCCACAGCACCATCGCTGAATTAATGAATGTGCCTGATTTCTCATCTATGTTGCTTCAAGTATTCAATTAATTCTTGCATATAAATTTGTACAGTAGCCGCGTCGTATCGGAGACAATCACTGATAACGCAGAAGCTTTGGATAATCTAATTTTCATTATAAGACACAACAATTAGATGGAAGGTTGTTTGAGTGTTCTCTCTCTCTCTCTCTCTCTCTCTCTCTCTCTCTCTCTCTCTCTCTCTCTCTCTCTCTCTCTCTCTCCTCTCTCTCTCTTCTCTCTCTCCTCTCTCTCTCTTCTCTCTCTCTCTCTCTCTCTCTCTCAATGAAAAGCTTAAACAGTATCTTGAACAACAAATCAGTAGTTTTCAGCATATTTCATTAATATAACAAACTCTCCATTCATTAAATTTTCTTTCTTTTATTTCAGATGTTTAGTAATGATGAATTGATAAATGAATAATTTTGAAATCAAATCTTCAAGGAAATCCTCAGATTTACCATTTTGTGAAACTAGTGGATCTCGATCAGCATGTATTCATTGCTTCATTTCAATTACGTCTTCTGAATCATAGTCTTGGAATATTTCTGATTAATGAATTTTTAAACCGTCGGATCCAGGCCAATCATCACAACGATGAAACATACAATTCTTGTTATTTAAGTGACACAATTTTGTTAATGAGAGTCTTGTAATCATCGGTTATTTGACATGCTGCTAACATCAATTTTACATTTTGATGTCCTCAGCATACATATATGAAATGGGTTCCACTTGAATCGGCAGGTACACACACCACTAGGGCAGAAGCTTGAAAATTTGGAGAACCCAATTTCATATCCTTCATAGCCCTATAAGCCAAAAATATTTCCTTCATGTTGCAGAGGAGTAATCGTTTCTGCATCTTCCATTTCCCCCATCTATTCTAACAGATAGTTTTTCTTTCCGGCTGAATTCATCATCAATATAGAACTCTCCAATTTTCTCTTCACATCTTCTGAAAATTTCTTTCCGATTTTCTTTTCTAGTAATGCCAAAATTCCATGATTTTTTTTTTTAAAGATTTCTCGCTGATTTAACCACTCTAGTTGAAATTCAAAATACTACAGAGGTTTTTTCTATGCTCAAACTATTTGGTGCTAAAGTTAGAATCTGTAATTGAATTTGATGGTCAGGTACAGTTTGTATCTTCTTCTTCAGCTCTGTTATCAGCTCCCGATAGTCATTACAAATTTGATAGTCTTGGGTTTTGGGTACTATAGACTCTTCAAGTGTTTCATCTGAAAATCCTCCGGCAATTGCAATCTTTTTGTAATTGCCTCTTATGCCCGACCTATTTTTTGCTTTGCATAGGAATTTCTCTTTCCTTTGGGTAGCCTATGATATTTATGAGGTGTAATATTCATCGCTGTCAGACTAGCACATGCACTTGTGGAAGCATCCATTTGGTTTGCTTCTGATGGCGACAAAGACCCAGTCGATGATGATAATGCGGTCTCATTATATGCAAGTTTTTTTCTAAAATCATCACAGAGTTTCTAGCCTGGTATTATCTTAATTTTGTAATTTCCAGTAATTTTTCAGATGTAGGAATATCTACAACTTGGAGATTTTATTCCTTAAATGAGATTACTTCTTAAACGGATTACAGCATTTTTTTTTTTTTTCATATTCGTCAAACTGCAATCTTTCATGATACAAGCAAATAACTGAATTTTCATTAAAGTCAATTCCAGAACTTCCCTTTAGTAATTTTTGTTTCTCAGACTCCAATGTCGAAATCAAATTTAGGTTCTTCCTCCGGGTATGTGAACATTTATGACAATCCAAGTCATCTGCCAGTCCCATTGTACATTTTATCAAATGATTGTTTGTACTCTCCATTTCCAAAGGAATGAATTAATATCATTTTTGTATAGTTGAAGAATTAAACCTAATTACTTTTATTACATTGCTCGGATAATACACCCTGAGATTAACAACAGTTTTCCAAGTTTAATGAACTTAGTGTGCATTATTACTTGTTGTATGTCTTGTAAGAATTATTTTAGTATATATATATAATATATTAAAAATAAATATATATTATAATATATATATATATATATATATATAATATATATATATATATATATATATATAATACTAGATAAATCTACGGCAGATGTATATATATCTAATAAATATATATATATATATATAGTTATATATATTATAATATATAATATATTATATTATATATATATATATACATAGTATAATATATATAATATATATATATATA
>JABUQX010086195.1:25000-40000 GCA_015478945.1 Trachelipus rathkii | reverse complement strand
AGGTTTTTTCCATCGCGAAGCAACATATCGATTCACGATATAGTCCCCTTCGCCGGAAATGGGAACTGGTTATTATGGAAAAAACCATTTCACTATTCTCAAGGAACAAATCATGAAGAAATGAACAAGAATATTGGACATGAAAAAGAAGGAGTTCTGGTGAACTAAACTTCTTACTAGATGTCGAAGCAAAATGAATAATAAAAATTTCTATCATAGGTTCCAAGGGAATTCCTCTCCTAATGAAAGTATTCTGGAAAGTAGGTTTATAAAAAACGAATAGTTTGAAAACGGACAAGACCGAAACTCAATGTTTTATGGAAGCATATGAGAATGTATCTTTGGTTTTTTCCAAATCTGCGAAGATAAATAGAGAAAGAAAAATAGATATATAGCATGAGGATAAAGTGTGGTTAAACTCATATGTGTCTCTCTCCAAAGAACGGCATTTGGAAAATTATGTTACCTTATTAAATTTACGATTCCCTTTTATGCTATCTAAAAAGAAATTAAAATTTTATCTCGAGTTATTATGGTCTTTGGTAAATCACTTTGACCTAAGAGATTTTTGGTACTGGTCAATCGGTGATTTTTGGTAGCTTTCCTTTGATTTTATTATTCCTAGTAACGACTAGTTTTTACTTTTACTTTTACTGGCCTAAGCTTTTTTGGTCGTTGGCTAGAGTTAATTTTTAGTAATCTTCGTTTAAGGATTAATAGGAACAAAAATGTTATCGCCTAAACTTAATTGAAATTACCCTGCTTCAATTTCATTCGTATACCATTTAGACTATCAAAGTTTCTTTTAAAATCTTACATGTTACATAAGCGACAAACAAACATTATTATAAATGTTATTACGACAGTTAAGCACTAGTTTTATTTTCTAAGGTTAGTAGTAACATTGTTAAAAAGAAAACTAATTCTAAGAACGTTAGTATACGGCTATGAGAAAATGATTTGAAAATGTTAATCGATGAGACCCATTGTTAACACTTCAAAACATCCCTTTTAATATTAATATCAAAAGCTATTAGAAATCTAGAAGAAATGTTAGTATATTTTATTTTTTAACAATACTATTGTTTAAAACAACTGTTAGTGTCAAACGTTAAAATAAAAATAAAAAATAGTAATGGAAGTGTTAGTAACTATCATCTTCCTGATTAGAAACATGCTAAGCGTTAAAACAAAAATATTAATGGAAGTGTCAATAACTATCCTCTTCCTAATTAGAAAACATGCTAAGCGTTAAAACAAAGTGTTAAAATTAATGGCAAGGTTAGATGACATACTCTTGCTGTTTCTATTATTTTTATCTTTCTTTTAAAAGAAAATCCTTTCTTTTTGAATTCAATTTTCGCAATGAAAACTGGGGCCCACCCTTCGGATGAAACCTGTAGGTATGAATTTGATAAAAATAATGAAACATAATCGGCAAAAATTTCCAATTTTTTACCAGTTGAAACCAAATGTTTCACAAAATGTTTACGTAAATTACACAAATGCGATGCGAAATGTATAATAATTCCACCTCAAAACCGAAGTTATTTGACCTATAGACTAAAAAAAAATATTCTAATGCTAACCAAGTATCTTATTTACACAAAACCGCTCTATTGTTTATTCAGAAAACGTTCTCAGATTTATTAACTCGAACTAAAACGTATCGCTATCACTTTTGTCTTAAATGAAATTAAAAAGTTCATAAACTATGAAACAAATTGAACATTATATTGGCGGTTACATCTTAGGTTAGCGAGCAAATTGAATACAAAGCGATGTAAAAAAAAAATTCTTAAAGTCTATATCATACAAACGTAACTCTATTCCTAGCTTTGGTTCTTTTCATCTATTTTTCGTGGATTTTGTCTCTCGACAAACATCCAACTACGTCGATAGACAAGACTCACACTGCTAGAGATCACTATCTCTTAACGTAGGGTCCTCGGCTCATCATCGACAAGGAAAAGAACTTTTAGCATTTTCTATGTTGGTTCTTTCTCTACCTCTTACTTCTTACCTCCTATATTGGCTTGATGAGACTTATGATACTAGAGACCACTACCTCCTTCGTACTTGCTCATTGCCAACAAAAAGAAACTTTTAACGTGACCCAACATAGTCGTTTATCGAAAGTACATCCTTAAAACATACTTAAAACAAAATATAAGAACAAAAATATGAACAAAACTATATGTTAGATTATCTACTGAACTATTCACCAACCCAATACGATTAACTTTCTTGTCGCTCTGATTCTGATCTTGTTTCTTATCTCCGAAATGCTTCTTTCATCTTTACACCCTTTCTACTGCTAAATCTTAGCTCTGTGACTCGAACCAATTGTGTTGCGAGTATTACTGCTCCAAACTTTTAGAAACTTTTGATCAAAATGCGTGGCTAATGGTTAGAAAGGACTAATCGTTGGTTGAAAACTACAACAGATTACTAAAAAATAAAGCAAAATACAGCAATAAACTGATGAGAAGGTCATGTATCTTCCTTTTTTATATTCTAGTTCTCAACGGAGGAGCGTCTTTCTGACATCTTAATTCCTTACCGAAAGAAAAAGAAATACCTTTTGGGAAAAAATGCTTGACAATTTCTCACAGATGATCAACTTAAAACCTAAGACTGTGTTGCACACCTTCTCTCTTCCTACTCTACTAATTATAGGATCCGGTCATGACTCCATCCCTATTTCAGAAGAATCTGTTGAAAGAAATGTGGTTCACGTCTCTACTAACTACATAAAATCAATCAGCTTATAGCCTATAAAGAACATGTAAATAGGAACATAATGCCTAAAGATTGCAAAATATCTTCCTAATCTACTAAAATATTGACTCAATAGGACACTGTTTTTTGGTCTTCTCTCGTCGTTTTGTATCTTTCTTTGGCAATTTTGCTTTTTCTGGAGTGGTACTGGTAGCTCGCTACTTACGTTCCCATTTTTTCTCCGGAGGGGAACTTATCGCCCCTTTTTCCGATCTCCATTGCTTCCACCGCCTTTCCTCTACCAAATGCGGATTTACAAAGTTGTCGCAAAATCCAAATGGGATTCATATACTAGAGAGAAAACGTTTACAGAACCTATAGAACCTAATCAACGTGCAATAAATTTCCTAATCCAGGCTATGAAAACAACTAAATATAAAGCAATTTGTATACCAAATCCATGAGATTTATTCTTTCGTAATTACCGTCATCAGGCTGTGCTTTTCTGTTCTGTGATCTCTCTTTCGGCTGTCACTCACCACTACCTGGTCAACTGAAACTCGCGACACCTACCGAATCCCTATTTCGAGCCCACTTCTCTCATAAGGTTCGTTGGTGGAATCAGGATGACCCAAGTGTGAATTTTGATGTCTGCCCCGAACACATCTGCCAGTCAGAACTTTTGAAACATGGCCCACTTTTGTAATATAAAAGGAAAAATTCATGATGAGGCAAGCAAAGCTTAGTAATTAGTCAATAAAATAAAATAAAAACAATTTCAAAATTGTCTTTCATTCTTAATCCAAACTAGATGTGCGCTATTTACACAAAAATACATGTTAAAGTATCATAAAAAGAATCCTTATACATCCCATTTTTCGCTCATACAGACAGATAGATATACACATCTATATATATATATATATATATATATATATATATATATATATATATATATATATATATATATATATATATATATATATATATATATATATATATATATATATATATATATATATATATATATATATATATATATATATATATATATATATATATATATATATATATTTGTAATATTAGTGTTTCAGATTTCCAGGCTCTAAATGTGTCTTCTTAGCGATCTTTTTTGGCATGACAATCTTCTCCTTCTCTCTCCTAGTTTAAGACACTCTCGAAATCTCACGACTAAAAACCTCTTTTAGTACCTTCCCATGAGGGGTGAGCAATCATGCTTCGGTTGAGTGAACTTATTTCTATCTCTCGGTCAATCGGAACTAACTTGTGGAGGGGTACTTGGACATTTTCTCCTTCTCTGGCTCTTCCACGAAGGGGTACTTCTGCCTTTCCCGCAATCTTCTATTGCTGCCTCTCTTACCGATTCTCCTTTGTAAATTGAAGATTGACTGAAGCAACGGCTTCCTGGCCTATACTGAATCTTTGTTTTACCCTATTAGTTTTTTAAAAGCGAAAAGTGAAATGATTTAATTAGTGTGCAGCTCCTTTTTTCCAATTTTAAATTTCTATTTTTATTTTTTAAATTTCTCTCCTTCTGACCTCTTCAATGTCACCCATACCTCCTTCTCTATAAGACTGGCTTTCGGAGTCCACAATCCTGTTACCATCTTTTTAGAAGAGCTAACAATACTAAAACATACTTCAAAATTAATCCGTTAAGCAAAGGGAGGAAATTACCTTGTCACACAAAAACCCTTTTGACGTAAACCTCTCTAACTTGAAATCCTAATGGTATCCTCTGTCAAACTCACCGGTTTCGAGGTCTCCTGTTAACGGATTTGAAGCCCTTTTGCTCTGTTAACGGACTCTTTTGGCTTTCCAACAGAATGGAGAAATCAATCAGTTCGATTTTTTAATAAAAATAAGAAAATAAAAAATAAAAATGCTGCTAATTACTTCGGATTCTAATCCGTTACTTTCCATAAATTAAAGAAAAATGTGCTGTTTGACCGAAGTAAATGTCATTTTCCGCAAAATGACATATACTGATGATATATATATATATATATATATATATATATATATATATATATATATATATATATATATATATATATATATATATATATATATATATATATATATATATATATATATATATATATATATATATATATATATAGAAAAAATGATTAAATCTTATACGTATGTATAAAGAATATTAAAATAAATGTTATATAAAAACAAACTTGAATTATCCATTATAAATTTCCTGAGTCAGTGTGAATCTTACTAATTTCCTCTCTCTCTCTCTCTCTCCTTTAGATCTATCCGAATGGCTCGATCTTCGGCTTTTTTATCAGATATCTGTCTGGAGAACCAAACTGTCTTCCTTCTCTCTCTCTAAAATAAATAAAAGAATTATTAGCAAAACAGTAAACATATTCAAATAAATGTCTGTACACCTCGTGTACAGATTTTTCGCGACCTGCATTATGTAGTGCATCCGGATGTGCCGATGGTTTTACCTACATGCTTAGCTTTAGACTGACTGTGTACCATGGTTTCTCGGGAATGCTAGCTATCATGAATGCCTTCAGGGCCCCTTCTGGAGGTCTCTCGGGGTCGTAAGGGGATGCCGCCTTAGTCGACCCTCTACCTCCGGGGTTAACTACAGAAACTCGAACTGTGTATGCTAGACTTTTATTATTTTATCGTTGGGAAAATGTACTTATCTATTCAAACCCTTTTTCACTCTCTTCTGGACTCCCAAAAATTTTTAGATAAATTAAACAAACCAAGTTTAAAAATTAGATCAAAACTGAAAGCATTCCTATATATTAAAGCGCTGTTACTAGTGGATACAGTTCTGTATCTAAGTATATTCACATGCATATACTATATATATATATATATATATATATATATACACATATATATATATATATATATATATATATATATATATATATATATATATATATATATATATATATATATATATATATATATATATATATATATATATATATATATATATATATATATATATATATATATATATATATATATATTTATTTTTAACAAATATATTATATAGGTGCTTGGTGTTTTAAAACTCTTTTTGATCGGTCAACGTATGTTGAATTTATGAAAACGGATATTGTTACTTTATATTGAAATTTACAAACAAATATATAAAGAAAACTAGGGGATCTTTATCTCCTTAAAATTTTAATGAATTTTTAACGGCTATTTCTTGGTGGAATGATGATTAATTTAAAACTATTCTTGAAGGAATACTAGAATTTACAGTTTTAAAACTCATTCACCATAGCTTCATCACTACTTCTACTACTTACGTATACATAAACATGCAAATACACCTATACATGCAGATAGGCATACCTGGATATACATAAACATATCTACAGATATATATATATATATATATATATATATATATATATATATATATATATATATATATATATATATATATATATATATATATATATATATATATATAAATATATAAAAGATCGTAAGAGCTGGCGTAGAATCGATGTTTTTCTCTTTAAAGGGGTGAGCTTACTCTAACTTAAAGACACGCACCGGGCTATCTACAATGTCAATCTTTCCGATTCAAGGTATTTTGGGGTGCCTATATATATATATATATATATATATATATATATATATATATATATATATATATATATATATATATATATATATATATATTTATACTATATATAATATATATATATATATATATATATATATGTATATATATATATATACATTACAATATATAAATATATACCTATTCAGTATTTTGCCCACCTCCTTTCTCCTGCAAATCTAAATTTCTTCTTCTTCCGCTCTCTCTCCTTCCGCTTGATTCTTCCTTGTGGAAGGTGGATCACAGGTTCTCATTACCTGTATCTGGCCGAACCCTTCTCTCCGAGGTTCTCCGATGATGAAAAGCGGGATTTGTACGATCGTTTCACCGCTACAGACGGTCATTTGACGCTTGAAGAGGTTCAGACTAGCACATTCATTACTAATTATATTAGTTCCTAATAATATCTGCCATTTTTCTTGAATTAATTCATGCAATAAAAATTTTGTGAGTTGGATTTTACCTGATAATTTAAAGCAAAGTTCTACTTGTCTATATTGTCGAGGTTGCAGTCCATTTAAACCTTTCAATCTAAATGGTGAAGGTTCACATAAAACCTCTATCTTCTCCTTTTCTTTTAAGGCTTCGAAGGCGTCCCTACTGATCAAAACGGGAGCGGCTGTGTCGATTACGGCTGTTACGTCGATCCCTCGCTGTTTCTCCTCAAAAGCGATCGTTATTCGACAACCATATTGTTCTCCTCTTGGTGATACTTCCACCGATCTTTCAGAGGGTTCCGACAACTCGGCTATTGCTTGCGTTATCTTTTCTTTAGGCCGAACTGCAACTTGGGAAGGTAAAGAAATTGCCTTTCCCTCTGTTTTTTCGGTTATTTCCCCCTGATTTTCTTCTGTCTCTTTTGCTAATCCCGATTTCAAGACAGTTTTCAATGCGCTTATTTTTTCTGTTTCTTTTTTCACACCTTTTAGAACCAACTCTGGCTCCTTTAGTTCTTCGGCCGAAACCTCTATTTCTTCTCTAATATCAGTTACAGCTAGCACTGAAATTTCTTCTACCTCTCCTTGATCTTCTTCGACCAAATTGGGTTGGAGGGGCATTTCTCTCTCCAATTCGATCACTTTCTGCAATAACACTCCTGTATCCAGATTCGGATCAGAACTCCTTAAAATAGCTTTCCTTAACAAGGAACTATTGACTCTGGAATCTACATAATCCAGTACCTTTGTTATCAACATGTAGTTGACCTTCTTAATCTCAAACAAACTTCCTAAAGGTTCATTTATAGCTAATCTTTGATAATTACTCATTAAGTATTTAATTTTTTGGATGAACTGAGGGAATGGAGTGTTTCTATCACCTGTATAGCTGACAAACTCCATCATTGCTTCTTTCCTTATATATGAGCGGCGTTTCCCTAGGAACGGGCTTCACAGCTAAGCATGGTTTTTTCGCGTTGTTTTTACAAACTAGTGGTATCTGTGTCTGAGTCTTATCTTCTTCTTCTTCTTCTGAGTTTTTCTTACAAACATTTAGGTGGGCTTGGGCTCCTCCTGAGCAAAGCGCGGCGGCTTCGTATTCTCCTTTTTCTTTCTCTCTCTTCTTCCCTTTCACCACTTCTCCTTCATCCTTTATTTCACCTTTCCTCTCCCTATTTTCTACTTCTCCCTTCTCTTTCACTTCTTTCTCTTCAGTTCGGATAAGCGTATCTGCCCCCCCTCCTTCGGGCGGTGACGAGATAGCTTTCCTTTCAGGTGGGGAAGATTTATCCACGCCTGCCGTGGGACTCCCCAACAGGGCTATCTTTTCCTCCTGTGCCTCCTCTGGAGACGAGGTGTCAGACAATTCAACCTGCATTTCGTTCTCAGCCATCCTAATGACTTGTTAGTGGAAAGTGAAAGTAACGTGGGTAAGTAGGTTTAGTGGAGCTGTTGATAGTTGAAAAATGAGGAAAATGGTTTTATTGGGAATAAAGATTTATGAGATCAAAATCTATTATGAACTATACTAGCAAAAAATTGAGAATTACTCGATTGCGTTTTGTAAAAAAAAACAAAAAATATAAAACTCCGCTTAATTATATGAACATCAATTTCAATTGAAATGACAAATTCAGTGTTAATTGAAATTACAAAATATTCTCCTTCAAAAATAAAAAATTAAAAGTGCTCAGACTACTTGATATAATAGTGATTGCTTATTATTAAAATTCAACTCAAATTATATTTATAATGAAAATTATAACAATAACTATTAAAGCGATATTCCTTTTAAAACAATTTTCCTTTATTCACGAAGAGAAGAAAAGGTAGATTGAAAATTCTTATCCTATTCTTTCTCTCTCAAGGTTATTCTTCAAATATGTAAACAAAAACCAGCTGTGATTCTAACGCTCTCAATGCCCTATGCATGCGACGTGCTAAAATCATATGGGCTTTCTCCGTACATGCAAACCTTCAACACTGTATACGTCTGACGTCATATACTCTTCTTTGCTAAGTAAATTTTTTTTACATGTATATACATATATATATATATATATATATATATATATATATATATATATATATATATATATATATATATATATATATATATATATATATATATATATATATATATATATATTTATATGATTATATAAATCAAATATGTAATTTTCGAAATATCAATGCTCAAAATGTTGAATTGATTGGTTTTTTGGGTTAATTATTTTTATTAATTAAAAGAATAAAAATCAATTAAAATGATAATTAAGCAAAGGCAATCTCTTTCCTGCAATTAATTAATTACGCATAACACAATAACTTTTCCAATCAATTCTCATTTGCAATAAAAAGAAATAATAAAAAAATAAAAAGAAAAGAATTTTTTCTCTCTACTACTCTCCTGGCAAGGTCTCTCAGCGAGAGCCATTTGTCCTTGACTCTTGAGCGAACAAACGATTTGGTCAATACGGCACGTTCTCTACTCTCACTCTCTTGCGTATATTCTGGTGTGTTGATTGTATACCGTCATGTGCGCTTGTTTTACGCACACTGAGACACACTTTTTTTTCAATAGCCATACATATATATATATATATATATATATATATATATATATATATATATATATATATATATATATATATATATATATATATATATATATATATATATATATATATATATATATATATATATATAAAACATATATATATATATATATATATATATATATATATATATATATATATATATATATATATATATATATATATATATATATATATATATATATATATATATATATATATATACTACTCTTTTTTTCTTTCTATACAATATATATATATATATATATATATATATATATAAACATATATACTTATATATTTATATATTTAAAATTATAAAAATGAAGTTATTAAAAAAAATATTTATCAGTAATTTTAAAAATGTTAAAGTAATTAAGATTTGTTAAATTTAATTTGAAAATAAAACTCTAATGCACATTCACATTTATGTATATATATTTCATATATACAAAAAGTGAGCTACTAACGTCGATCTTTGGAATAGCCTTCCCTCCGCTTTACCTGTCGTTGGTCATGGTCTGCTTTCGAGACGGGGTGGCGGCAATGAACGGAAGTTTGCTATTATTATTATGTTGCGCTGAGGGAATTCATTTGTGTGTGCGTTCTTGCGTTCTCCACTTATTCTCTCTGTCTGTACACACTACCTATTCCTGTATGTTTATGTATGCGGATGTGTACGAAGGCGTATATATATATATATATATATATATATATATATATATATATATATATATATATATATATATATATATATATATATATATATATATATATATATATATATATTCTATCTATATATATATATATATATATATATATGTATACAAATATATATATATATATATATATATATATATATATATATATATATATATATATATATATATATATATATATATATATATATATATATATATATATATATATTACCTCTGTTTTCGACACATCTGAATACAAAAATGAAAAGGGTTGTTAAAGGAAATAAAATTATTAGATGACCTACGCTTCTATAAATTTTCCCTCCCTTTAAACTACACAAACAGACAATCAACCCATATTTTAAGATGTAATGTTAAATTAATTATGCTTTAATCAATTTTTGTATTAATTACGAAATTATTTTTTTTTTTTTTTTTTTTACTTAATTACATAAATTTACTGATACAAATATTTTTTAGAATTTAATATTGTTACGTCCCTTTTGATTCTTAGGAACTTAGCTGTTTTTTGATTCTTTGCGGTTGCAACGAATCTGTTTTTTTTGTGGGGAGGCCTTTTCTCTGCGTTTTTGACTGTCGATGAAACTTGTTTTGGCGCTGAAGTGATGAGGAGACACGATCCTTTGGGTTTTATGCAAAGGGGGTTAGTTAATTAAGACGCCTAATCTATGATATAATATGCACTGCTTATGACCTTTTAATTTGCAACTAATTATCCTCTTTGGAAATTAACCTCTATACCCCTTCAAAAGACTGTTTTTTATACAATTTGCTACTTTCTGATCTGACTGCGTATTTTATCCAATTTCTTGCCACTTCGACGGCAATCCAATTTATCGACACTGACATCCGAAGATTTTTCCTTCAGAAGATTCTTTTATTCGTATCCTGGCACAAGGGCGCTAGTATCGTTTTTTGTCTTTCTTGGTTTACTTTTATTCCAATATTTTTCTGCAACAATTTCCGTTGTGTTGCTTTACTCCTTATTCGCTTATTTTACTCTGTTTTGGTTCTGTATCAACTACGATGAATATTTTTTATTGCGTAACCTGAAGACTCTTTCTTCTACGACTTATACCAGACAATTGTAGTGAAGCTAATAGGTCCTTCAAACAAGGGTTGGAACTCATCGGCAGCCTGGCCGCTTAAAGCATTTAGATACCAGATACCTATCAATAAATCAACACAAGAAGCAACGACAATTTTCAAGGGAGGATTCTCGCCTCCTAATATTATTATTTGTAAAAGGCTTTCACTTTTTCTGCATTAGTTGTTTAGGAGAATTCTCACTCCTGATTTTAATTTGATAAACAGTCTCTTTGAAAGGCAATAAAGGATAAAGAGGGATGAATTAGAAGCATATTAAACAATCTATATTAAAAAGTCACAGTACAAATTATGCATAGAAAAATAACGACAATTTAAACTAACAACCCATTCACTCCTACCCATATTCCTACCATCCATCAATATCGTAGATAAAACATATAACACAGATTCCAGAGAAATAAAAAACGTGACAAGTGAAAAGACCTAAAAAATTATATAACAATAATAAATCATCCTACCTAATTATTACATATCATTGGTATTATTATAATAATTATTATTATTATTATTTTAATATTATTATAATTATTATTATTATTATTATTATTATTATTATTATTATTATTATTATTGTTATTATTATTATTATTATTATTATTATTATTATTATTATTATTATTATTATTATTATTATTATTATTATTATTATTATTATTATTATTATTATTATTATTATTATTATTATTATTATTATTATTATTATTATTATTACAATTTGAACTCATTTATTTAAATAAATCTTTGTGCTGATGAATTAAAGATTTTTGATTGACTTGTTACCTCCCGCCATTTCTTAAAACTTCATTTTTGCAAATATCTGCTGAGGATTCCTCTGGCTAGACAGGAGTAACGTTTTCACTTCACTATTCATCTGGATAGATATGAGTAACGTTTTCACTTCACTAACACTCCTCTCGTACAAATAAGTTCTTTGTTTAATTACATCATATATTTTCTGCAAAGATTTAAGAATGAGCATTTGATCCAAATAATAATATAATTAGATATTTAATTAAACATATATATATACATATATATATATATATATATATATATATATATATATATATATATATATATATATACTATATATATATATATATATATATATATATATATATATATATATATATATATATATATATATATATATATATATATATATATATATATATATATATATATATATATATATATATATATATATATATATATATATAAATATATATATATATACAATACTGTATATAAGAGAACGTCAAGCATATATATATATATACATATATTATATATATATATATATGTTTAAGAATATACGCCTATTGCGTTTGTGAGTTTCTTTCTTTATATATTTTATATGATTTACTTTAAATATTTAAACCCCTCTATAAAATAGTTTATATAGTTTACTTTAAATATTTAAGCCCCTCTACAAAATAGTTTCACTTTAGCAATACTATTATGCACTAACTGCACCAGGTGAACTGAGAAGACAGAATGAGGCGTTCCCAAGCTCCCTCGTATGCCCAGACCTGTGGCGATTGCATAGAAATGCGTAATAACTACGGGGCGAGATTTATACCGTTTAGGACTCTCGCCTTTGTGGTGTTAATATCGAAGGGAAATGAGAAAATAGAAGGAAAAGACAGGATCGGGCCTGTATAGTTCCTATGCCAGTTTGAAGTTGAAGAACCAATAGGCTAGCGTGGGAAGGACGCTACTTTTGCCTAAGAAATTCTAGGTATGCAGCCAGAGTGGCACCATACTCTAAAGCTCTTCTGTGGTTTCCATCGACTCATACATTGCAGAGAGTAAGTTTTAACTATTGTGACATATATATAAATATATATTATATATATATATATATATATATATATATATATATATATATATATATATATATATATATATATATATATATATATTTTTATTTTTTTTTTATATATATATATATATATATATGTTGAAACTTTTGTCACATCAGGATGAAATATATTCAGTTTTTTACAACATTTATTTGGACATAGCTGAAGTACGAACAGGCTCTATAAAAAAAAATTTAAAAAATATAAATGGAACGGTACTTTATTAAATCAGTGGGCAATAAAAAATTTATTCTTTGTAAAGTTAATAAAACTGGGAAATGCATTTTATGATCCTAAATTTATGAAACAGAAAAAGACAAACTTTCTTTGTAATGGTGAATTTTCAGATATAATTTAATTAATATTATCAAAAAAGTAAAAATAAATTAAAATATATTTTTTTGGGCTTCACACCTAAGCTTATAAAATGAGTAAGCTTATGCAATTTATTTCAATTTAAATTTGATGTACCTACGTAAAGTTTGTAGATTGACTGTAAACACCATGACATTGTTTTTTTTTTAATAATAATAATGAACACCGTAAGGTGGGATATACGTTGCCCTAATGCACGGCAGACCGCCCGCGGACAACGGCGGGCTTCCTTCAACACTGGTGCCTAAAATTAAAATTAATTATTCTTTTTTCGTACAACAATGAAAGAAGGCAATCTCAGCGTAGGTAAATAATTCTGAGATAGCATTACCAACCATTCCGATACTAATTTTATTATTGCCCCCTGGTTTAATAAAGGACCAATGTAAGAATGCAAATATTAAATACCAAATATAATACAATTATACATAAAGTAAAAATACTCAGTAAAATTATTTCTAAAAATTCTTTTATTGTCTTTTAAAATTTATTTATTTACTTTTTATACTGATTTTGTTATTTTTACAATCATTCAAACATTTACACTAGCTATTTTATAACAATTTTAACTTCAAACTGACTTTCTATACTGATTAATGGGATTTTAACAGAAGAAATAGGATATTGTGGCTTAGATGTAACTTGGGTTATAGGGATGCTTTTGCCATATTATTAGTAAGGTCGCTTGAAGATATTTACTCTCATCAATAGCTTTGGCATTCCTCAATTAATTTTCTTATTTATAAATTCTTTGCCCTTGCAGAGTTAAAAGATGTTCCTATGCCTTCTTATATATCTTCCTTATGATGTTCGAAGTTCTGTTTTGTACTTCACCTTATTTTCTTTAACTTAAGCAAAGTCAGTTTTTGTGGCTTCAATAGTTTCTTTGAGTTTCTGCAATAGCTTATACCTAACCTTTTGAAGTTATTTGCTCTTTATTCATAACAGATAAATAATGCCTAACAATATCTGCTGGTGAAGGAATCATCGAAGGCGGAAATTCACTTGGATGTTCAAATATTGAATTGTAAGTTTTACTTCTAGTACACATTATTAACATTAAAAATTTTAAATATACTATTTGCATAAATAATAGTATCTGAATATATATATATATATATATATATATATATATATATATATATATATATATATATATATATATATATATATATATATATATATATATATATATATATATATATATATATATATATAATATATATATATATATATATATATATATATATATAACGATTTATATATATATATATATATATATATATATATATATATATATATATATATATATATATATATATATATATATATATATATATATATATATATAAATATATATATAAATATATATATATATATATATATATATATATATATATATATATATATATATATATATATATATATATATATATATATATATATATATATATAAACATTAAACACTAAACACTAAATAGCATAACCATTATCAAAAGGAATCAAATGCACGATAAAAATATTGCT
>JABUQX010086195.1:2500-10000 GCA_015478945.1 Trachelipus rathkii | reverse complement strand
TACTACTACTACTGAAAATAATAATAATAATAATAATAATAATAATAATAATAATA
Source organism: Trachelipus rathkii (assembly GCA_015478945.1). NCBI lineage: Eukaryota > Metazoa > Arthropoda > Malacostraca > Isopoda > Trachelipodidae > Trachelipus > Trachelipus rathkii. The sequence goes on along the minus strand of JABUQX010086195.1, from coordinate 9,944 downwards.
ATAATAATAATAATAATAATAATAATAATAATAATAATAATAATAATAATAATAATAATATTAATAATAATAATAATAATAATAATAATAATAATAATAAATAATAATAATAATAATAATAATAATAATAATAATAATAATAATAATAATATTGTTACATATACATACATACATACATACATACATACATACATACATACATACATACATACATACATACATACATACATACATACATACATACATACATACATACATACATACATACATACATACTATTTATATTACTATTACACGATATTTTAGTTGATAATTATTACCTTTCGTTTCGCAAGTCTTTGTGCATAGTGACAAAAATGATATTGTTTTATTTCTTTTCTTACTAATATTAAGAAGAGCATAACGTGACTTTCTTATTAGATAGATAGATAGATAGATAGATAGATAGATAGATAGATAGATAGATAGATAGATAGATAGATAGATAGATAGATAGATAGATAGATAGATAGATAGATAGATAGATAGATAGATAGATAGATAGAATACATTAAGATGGAATAGGTAGGTAGGTAGGTAGGTAGGTAGGTAGGTAGGTTCATAGATAGATAGATAGACTCTATTACTTTATTATCGTAAACAAGTACATTTTTTTAAAATTAATTAAAAAATAAAATTCCAAAAACTAAAACAACAATAATAGTATGTGGAAATCATCTCTAAGAATTTTCTCTACTTTGTACAAACCATATCCTTGCATTTAAGGCATCAAGATCATTTTGAAAAATATTTGAAACACTGTGTTTGGATTGAAATATTTTTTCGATATCTCTCACCAGTCTATCTCTAATCAATAAGGATCGATTCTTATTTATAAATTCACATGGTTTATTAAACAGTCTAAAAACTGTGCATAATTTCATATAATTTAGATAATGTTTAAACAGCAACATTCCCAGATTATTACAAACATCATGGTTACTAATATCTCGTTGAAATTTTAAGGGTCTTCTTAATCGCATTGTGAAAGCCAGTTTCAAATTGTTTCATCAATTGACTACTATTAGCTAAATTAACCCATAAATCTGCTCCATAAAATGGAGTACAGTATGATCTTAACAAGTACAAAATCATTTCAGAATTCAGTGATCTAAATCTTCGCAAAATAAGATTAAACTTACCAAAAAATTTGTTTCTTCTAAATAGTTATTGATATAAAAACCCAAGTATTTAGAATTCGTCGCATATCTTAATGGATCACCTGACAGCTTGAATTTCACTTGATTTTCTTTTATTTTGCCGTTTTTCTTAATGAAGTTTAAAACCCTTGTCATGATTTATATTTAGGCATAAATCAGTTATAACATTTTCTGCTTTATATAGAAGAGTCTGAAGGCCGCTAATTGATGGAGCAAGCAATACTAAGTCATCAGCATACATAATAATATTTGACATACGAAATCCCAATCTAGTTCCTATTTTACTTTTAACAATATTCCTTATTAGTTCATCAACATAAATACAGAACAAAAGTGGGGATAATATTCCACCCTGTCTTACGCCGTTTTTTACTTGCCAAGTATTGGAAAAACTATTTTTGTGTTTAACATTAACAAATTGATTTTTATAAATACTCATTATAATATTCAAAATACTGTAAGATAGATAGATAGATAGATAGATAGATAGATAGATAGATAGATAGATAGATAGATAGATAGATAGATAGATAGATAGATAGAATAGATAGATAGATAAACACTGATAGATAGATAGATAGATAGACGGACAGAATGCCATAGATATATAGATAGATAGTTATTAAATCTGATAGATAGATAGATAGATAGATAGATAGATAAATGGAGATAGATAGATAGATAGATAGATAGATAGATAGATAGATTGTAAAAGACAAAATAGAGGAATGACTGTTGAACTAAAAAAAATCTGTTACAATTAATATTAAAAAAAATTTAACTAACTATTTTTCGTGAAAGAAAAGAGAATGAGAAACCTGGTCATAACAAAAAAGCTACAAGGTGTTTTAAAGTAATCTATTTCTGTTAGGTTGTTTTACGAAATTAATTTCTTTTTCCATTTATAAAAAACAAAAAACGAAAGAAAACAATTAGAGAGAGGGAAACCCCATCTAAATGCATTGCATTTGTTATAAATGAATTTGGAAAAGGTATTCATTTTCATTATTATTTATCAATTTTATAACCAGAATGCATTAACTTTATGTGCGCATAAATAGAGCATGAGTGCTAACTGAATAATAAAAACAATAATATAATAATGTAATAATAATAATAATAATAATGTATAATAATAATAATATGTAATATGTAATAATATCAATAATAATATAATAATAATATAATAATAATAATAATAATAATAATAATAATAATAATAATAATAATAATAATAATAATAATAATAATAATGATAATAATGATAATAATAATAATAATAATAATAATAATAATAATAATAATAATAATAATAATAATAATAATAATAATAATAATAATAATAATAATAATAATAATAATAATTATAATAATAATAATAATAATAATAAATAATAATAAAAATTTTGAAAATGTAATAATAATAGTAATAATAATAATAATAATAATAATAATAATAATAATAATAATAATAATAATAATAATAATAATAATAATAATAATAATAATAATAATAATAATAATAATAATCTGTGCTACTATAATAGTAAACGTAACAAAAATAATAATAATAATAATAATAATAATAATAATAATAATAATAAATAATAAGAAAAATAATAATAATAATATTTGTATAATAATAATAATAATAATAATAATAATAATAATAATAATAATAATATTAATAATAATAATAATAAAATAATAATAATAATAATAATAATAATAATAATAATAATAATAATAATAATAATAATAATAATAATAATAATAACAATGAAATAATAATAATAATAATAATAATAATAATAATAATAATAATAATAATAATAATAATAATAATAATAATAATAATAATAATAATAATAATAATAATAATAATAATAATAATAATAATAATAATAATAATAGTAATATCAGAATTATCGCTAGAATAATCGTGTTGAAGTTGTGTCTGATGTCCGTTAAGTCACGGCAGTCTAGTAGGAGATGTCCTGTGTCGTCGGAGCTATACCCAGAGCCGGAGCCGGAGATGGAGACGGAGATGGAGACGGAATTGTTGCCGGCAAAAGAGAATAACTGAGGAGTTGTGCATGGTTTAACAACTAATTTAATTGTAATTTAAATTTAAGACCTCTGCTATACAAGCGTGAAAAACGCCTCGCAAGCGCCGGTTGAGTAGGTCAATGAGAGAGTTTAAAGTTCTCAAATAGATGGAACAAAGAACTACTCATTTATCCATTAAACTGTCGTTTGAGCTGCGTCAGAAACGCCGCGTTTTAAGCGCTTTTAAAAAAGAGACCTTGCTGCTACCAATAAAACAGTAGACCGATGTGCTTGTTTGGTAAGAGTCCCGGGTTCGATCCCTCAAGCTAATCGTAGGAAGCGACATCTAAGAGAGCCTTTCTTCTTGAATAGGGCTGTGCCCGTGTCATGTAAAACTTTACATAAAAAAGTACAGATAAAATTTAAATTACAACATTTGAATTATGAAATGCTCTTACATACGAGCTCTTTAAACGCCGCGGTTCTGACGCCTAGCTAACGCAAGTTGAATAGATCAATGTGCAAAATATCTCGTCCCATTGAAAAGCATTCATTGGAGCTTTACAGCTGGAATTTACGCGGCGTCAAGAACGCCGCGTTGTAAGCGCTCAATTTTTTTTTTTTTTTTTTTTTTTTTTACAGTTATCACCACCGCTCACGGGCAAGAAAGCCCTATTCAAGGAGGGGTAAAATAAGCAAAAAAAATTCTTCTTATAAATTACGCAGATGACACAGACGCAGGCTTTAGAAAGTGAGGAGATCAAAGTGTTCGGAGTCACTGAAGACGGAAGAGAATTATAAAGATGATAGATCGCGGAGAAAGAAGGAGGCACCGCAGCGAACTAGTCTGGAGTTGCTGATATCAGCACAAAACTCATGTGCCGACTCACACCTTGTGCTACGAGGGCGTCTTAAGGGTGGTGGAAGTAGAAAGTTCCCTCGAGCACTTGCTACGATACCTATAGAAAGAGATAAAGCACCAACATCGCGCCGCAAGAATGATAGAGATTCAAGTGAAATGAAAAACAGTTGGTTTATGATCTTTGCCTTTGACTCAGCATCAAAAGCCGGGTGAAATAGGCCCCCAGATATGAGCAGTGCGCACTTCAGCCGGGCGGATGGTACTTGTATATGATATTTAGAAGAAGGAAAAAAGTCTCTGGTCTAAACAGAACTCCCAGTTTCTTTGAGGTCGCCTTAGCAACCGTTGTGTGAGGTTTCCAAGACATGTTTTTTGTTTATGTTAAGGCCAAAGAATGTTTATCATGTCTAACAGAGGCAGAGAACCTTAAATGTCCGAGAAAGAGATAGGGAAAGTTAGAGGTGTCCTTTAGAGAGGAGGGGAGATTTGTAAGTTGAGTTTTAAAATTGAATTTCACAAAGGTTTAGGACGACCCTGGAAATTCTATCAGATCAGCGAGAATGAATCGGAAGATTAAGACGAGAGGCAATTCTAGAAGTAAGAGAAGGAGCAGAATTGAAATGAGTTGAAGAATGAAGGGTCGAGTCATCAAACATGAGTGAATAGAGTTAGATGTGCAGGTGAGAAGATCATTAGTGAAAAGTAGAAAGAGAGAGATAAGACAGAACCCTAGGGAACACCACTATTGACAGAAAGGGAAGAGAAGTCGCCCCATCAGCAACAGCCGATATTGAGCGATTTGAGAAAAAACTAGACATAAGTAAGCAAGAGAAGGAGAGCGGGAGGGAGCTTGGAGAGCGGTGACGCGTGCCATACCCGGTCAAATGCTTTGGATGTGTCAAGCGCCACTCCCCGTAGTTCCTAGGGGCGGAAAACCATAAATCAGTAAAATAGAAGAGTATATCGCCAGTAGACCTCGAGCGCCAGCCGTACTGGCGGTCGGAAAGAAGTGAATGAGATTCAGATGATCTAGAGTGAGATTTGAAGAGTTTCCAAAGATGCCAGAATTAAGAATAAGTAAAGTGTGAGACGATAGTTAGAAGGATCAGGCGGCTTCCTTTTCGGAATAGGTTGGACATGTGCGTGCTTCCAACACTGAGGAAAGTGTTAGTATTGAGACATAGGCTGGTTGAGGAACGAGGCGGGGATAGCACAGAGCACACCACCTCCCCTGCTCAGGGAGGAATACCGCTCAGACTACCCATAACTCCCTGTGTCGTAATTTCAGGGCCCCCATTTTCAGTCGGAATGTAATCTGAGCAATGGCACTTAGGGCCTGCCTAGAGAGAGAAGGAGACCATAGGAATTACCAGAATATTGAAAGTTTAGTTGCTTGAGAGAAAATATTGAGATGAAAGGTGCTGGGGTGAAACTGTTACTGAAATGGAAGGCAGTTTGGTTGATAGAGATGTTTTGGCAAGAGGCCAGAAAGATTTATTAGTAGGGAGGCAAGGGTTAGCGCACTTTCGTTTGATGAAAGCCCTTTGCTCGTCGAAGAGTATCCTGCAACGATTTCTAGCAGAATGAAAATTAACAAGAGTGATGAGAACGGGAATTTTTCCACTCCCGATACGCACGGCTCTAGCCTGAATGGCCAGAGAACAAGCACGATCGAACCGTGGATTATGAGGAAAGAGTTGAAGAAGGAATGGACCTGCTCATCCCATCAACGATTACAGCTCCCACCTTATCGGCGGAAGTCGAAGCGTCATCAGAGACAAAGCAGTCATTCCAATTATAGTTAGCGTAGAAGCAACGCAATGCCCCCAATCGGCCCAGCCCGATCAAGTGCCAGAAAAACGAGTAGGACAGGATGGAGCTGTTGGAGAGAAAGTAAACAAAAAAGAAAAAAGGAAGTGAAGGAAAAAAATTTGTAAAATTAGATATAAGGTTGTGGTGGTTGTGATAATGGGAGCAAAGGGTGTATTTTAAGAGAGAGAAGGGACTAGTGGTGAAACATGGATAGTGTGAACAGGAGGTGATTGGGGACGATCCGGAATGTGTGTGGGTTCTTTAATTAACTGTTCCAGATCGTTGGAGAATGCTGAATGATTCGGTCTCCTCTCCACCTAAATCAGTACATGAGAGGACCCCAACCATTCCGTTTAGTATGTACATTGATATCCCCTAAATGAGGACCTCAGTATTTGGATGAGAAGATACTAACAGTCTCGTGAGAATAGTAAGATATTCAAAAAGGCGTGAAAATCTGTTCTGTTGGGAGAGGTAGAAACACAAGATTATTGTAGTAGAAGGAGAAGATTTAAATATAGACATCAGAAATTAGGAATTCGAGATTCACGAGACGTGTTACCCAAGAGTGTTTATGTTAACATAGGCACATACTCCACCCTTTAGACGGAAATTATGAAATAAGTTGTAGTTGGATACATTAAACGAGTTAGAGGATGAATTCTTAGCCATCTGAGTCTCAGACAAGAGCAAAAGATTAGGGTTAGAGTTAAAAAGGTGGTGAAGTCAATAGAAAGCCCGCACCTACGCAAATCTGTCATCACACACACGCACGCACACAGCAAACAAAAACAAAAGCCAAAGACAGACAAAAATAAAACGAGAAATCGTGATAAAAATGATCATACACCTAAAACCTAAATTACAAAGTTTATATTCTTAAATTAATTATAAATTAAATTTTGTATAGTAAAACTTTAGGAAATTTTAAAACGCTAAAAAAGTATTTACAGAAAATTTGAAAAATCTAAAAAGTTAAACTACACAATCTACATACTAAACTAAAACACATTAAATCTGCACACACATACCCACACACACTCAGACAAACAAAATAACTTAAACAAATGTTAAAACATAAGCTAAATGTAAAAAAACCCTAACGTGGTGAAAACCTGCATTAAAACCATAAAATTTAAATTTAAAACCTTATATTAATAAAAAGGGTAAATAAACTAAAAATCCTAGTCTTATAGCTATTATCGTATAAAAAGAGAAAGTAAAAAAAATAAAACCAAACTTAGCTTAAAGTTCCAATATGGCAAAATTTTCCAAGTAAACTCTCATTTAATTAATTACATAAAGGCGGCAAATACGTAAAACAATGTAAGAAACGAACACTAAAACAACACTAGGGCACATTAAAATTAAAATCAGTGAAAACTAAAACTAATTTAAACAAACACGATTAAAACTGACACATTGGAAGGCCAAGCATTCGAAAAAACACCTCTCCACAGCACGAGCGACAGCTGCTCCTTTGTAGATACTTTATATCTAGAAGGGACCTTCATATATAGAA
>JABUQX010086194.1:35000-36869 GCA_015478945.1 Trachelipus rathkii | reverse complement strand
ATATTTATATTATTATTTATATTATGAATATTATTATAGTAGTATTAAATTGGAGGCCCAGTAAAGCAATAATAAGAATCAATAAAAATGCGAGCATTATAATAATAATTAATAATATAATAATAATCATAATAATCATAATTAATAATTTATTTTAGGGTAGGGTTAATTATTAAACTCTGGCGCCGTTGCACCTCGTTAGATCTGGATCGGGTTAGGTTCACGTTTAAAAGCGAAGGATTGCGGAGCCGAAGGTCGAAATTTTAGTGAGCTGGGAGCCGGTTTGTCGAAGCAAGCCATATATATATATATATTATATATATAATAATATTATTAATATATTATATATATATATAATATATATTATATATATATTATATATATATATATATAGTATAATATATTAATATTATATATCAGGGCTGCGGAGTCGGAATCGGAGTCGTGGAGTCGTGCAGTTTTGTCGGAGTCGAAAACTCTGTGCAATGGAAAGTTCGGAGTCGGAGTCGAAATTTAGGAAATATAATATTATTATATATTATTATTATTATTATTATTATTATATTATTATTATTTATTTATTATTATTCATTATTATTATTTTTTATTATTATTATTATTGTTTTATTATTATTATTATTATTATTATATTATTTTTATTATTAATTTATTTATTTATTATTTCATTATTTATTATTATATTATAATTATATTATTATTATTATTTTATTATTATCATATTATTATTATTATCATTTATTATTAATTATTATTATTATTATTATGAGTTATTATTATTTATTATTATTATTATTCATGATTATTTATTTTATATTATATTATTATATTATTATTATTATTTGATCTATTATATTTTATTATGATTATTATTTTTTATTATTATTAATTATTATTATATTATAATAAAGTTTTTGATTTTATTCCCAACGTTCTAAATATGTATTTTTGTTACATGAATTTAAATTCCTTAAAAAATAATCTTTGAAAATAATATACAGTAGAAGAAGAAGAAGATATATTTACACAGATATTTCCCGACGCATTCGTCTCTAGACTTGAGACATTCTTCAGAGGATTATTTCTCTGTAAGCGGATGGAGTTCTTTAATTTGATATATATTAAGTAAATCAAATGAGTTATTGAGTCTGACTGATAAATACATAAGATTTTATGTTAATGTCTGGTTGCGTGTTTTGATGTAGAGGGCCTCCCGCAATTTTTAGTTTCTGGACTTCACACGATCCGCTATAATATTTGAAGTGTTCTAGAAATAGTACTAATTAGTTGATTGACCATGCTTGCCGTATTTGAAATGTTATATATATTTGCTGGGACTGTTTAGAGATGTTAACATGCTTGTCGGACAATCTTTTTCGTGGTAACCATATATGTCGACTACAGGTCTAACTCAGGGCAGTGTAAATGGTACACAACTGTGATGCGTTGTCGGGCAAAAGCAATCTCTTATGCTAAAGGAAGTGACAGGTTATGGACTTTATGGTATAGTCTGACATTAATTTTTGAGGTGTGTCTTTAGTTTTGAAGTGAGAATTCAAAATATTACGAAGGCACTTCTCTTCCTTTTTGACAAATAGCATTGGAAGTTTTCAAGAGAAGAAATTATTCGAATTTTACTGAATTATTGTTACTTTCTTTATTATATAATTTGTAAGGGTTTTTATTAATTAAATTTTCCCTGAATATTGTGACCATGATTCACAGTTAATTAATTTTACTTAATCTGCCAGTGGCAATTTCTTCATCAAACGTTTCCAATTTGAACATAAGTTGTTATGCTCTGTAAACTAAAATTTTTCGATGAGTTCGATAGTCGGTGAATATGATCCA
>JABUQX010086194.1:7500-15000 GCA_015478945.1 Trachelipus rathkii | reverse complement strand
ACCAGACAAAAAAAAAAGGGAATAGGAGTATAAGGTAGCACTGTTGTGCAATATGCAACCAGTTTAAACCAGAATTAAATGGGTAAAAAGGTTCAAAGAAAATCCTTTTTTTTTTAATTATATAAAAACATACCACATGGGTCAAAGTATTTTTTTTTTCGAACAAGCCGATGGCCAAATAAAAAATATAAGTACCGTATTTAATGTCAAATAATTGTTAAACTGCCCATAGGACAACTGATTGATATAAAGGGACAAAAGTCCTAATAAATATTGAAGCAAAGAAATATGGCATCAGCCTACCATACATTAATTTAAGAATTTTAAATAAGCCTAATAATGTATAACATTAAATAAAAAAAGTATTTAAAAAAAAATTTGCACAAGCACAATATGTTAGGTAATAGTAGTGCAGGACTGTCCCATCACCGATTCTTATAAATTCACAGCACAAATAAATTATTAGGCCTAAATACAAAGAGAGGATACTATTCAAGAATAGGATCCTAAGCAAAAGTTATTTACAACATTTTAAGCATAAATAAGCTTAAAATTCCTTAAACTAAATACTATAAACTAACTTAAATCTAATGGCAATATCTTTATAAACTATTTGTGCCCTTCTATACACAAAGCAGATATGTGCGTTCGAAGGTTGCAGTACATGCATGGATAGTCTAAATTACTGTCGTTATTACCAGGGCACTCATCAGAAGCATGCATTGCACTTGAGCAGAATCTACAAATGTGTAGCTGTTCACAGCGTTCTAGCCTAGATTCAATATCGGGGTAATTTGTACATTTATTCATGCTATGACCTGCCATGCTGCAAAATTTACATGGGAAAGCTGCATTCCTCTTAAAAGGAACAGTAGATTTGGCAGACTTAGTGTTAAAATTTTCAAGGGTAGCTTTGGGCGGGTTAGTACAAGGAAACTCATCATTACCATCACCCTCATTTTGGCTACTATTAGTAGGTTTACTATTGTTAAATTTATTATATTTAAGACTATTATTAGGGTTATCATGATAATTACTCTTGCGTCTGCCAAATCTATTATTCCCAAAGTTATTATTTTCAAGCTTAGGCTGTGATCTCTGCATCAGCTCCAAGCGTTTCATTAAAGTAGATGAATTCTCAAACACATCATTAATACTAGGGTAATTTGTTAGAGTTTTATCGATTAATAAATTGATAAACCTGGGAGGTAATTTATTAACTACGAGCGAACTAATCATTTTAAAACCTGCAGTTTCAGGAGCAAGGAAATCTAATCCATAAGACTTCAAATCATAAGCTAAAGCCTTAACCTCATTAAGAAAAGATTTCACCTCAGCTAAATTATCTTCAGAAGGAGGAGAAATGTCTAATAGCCTAACAATTATTTTTTCTACTATGAAGTCTCTATCAAGAAACTCCTTCTTTAAAATATCTAGAGCAATCGTGTAATTAGAGCCTTCAGGACTCAAATGTTTAATCATTTCATAGGCCACATCTCCCAGATTGCTAATCAAATGTATAAGTTTCTCCTCATTTGTATAAACCGGATTCCCGTCTATAACGGCTTTAAATTTTGCTAAGAAGCGTGAAAATGCTAACTTATCTGATTCATCACCTTCAAACTTCCCTATCTGAATAGGAGGCTCTTTAGCGCTCCTAAAAAGGTTTAAATTAGACACTGTCCTATCCGAAACATTAGAACTAGGGCCTACAATCGAGCTTGAAAAGGAAGGATCAGAGTCTTCGCTTGCAATTGAGGAGTTGCTAGGCTTTGTCAAATTGTCAGATAAAATGGCAATCTGTTCCTCTAAATCTAATTTATAATCAAAAGTGTTATTACGCTCAGTTATATAAAATTCATTAAGAGTTTTAAATTTAAGTATATTTGATAAAATACTTTTATCTGTCTTCTCCAAAGACTTTAAATAACTTTTTAATTCAGATAATTTATCTTTAATAAAAGAGGGACTACCGCTAGTTTTTAATCTAGCTATAATAGCCTCCATCCTTCTTTTTAAATCGTCTCGTTCTACAATGAGAGGATGATTAAGTGATTGGCAATCTTCCATTTCAGCCATGGCAAAAATATAAAATAATGACTAAGTGAGTATAATATTTTGCAAAACAACTACGTTACAAGTTTAATCAAATTTAAGGCAACACACTCCAAGTAACAAGGAAAATTTAATAAACTATATGGTGAGTAATAAGATTCAAATAGCATAAGCTAATAGGAATAATTAAAATAGACGACCCGTCTTTTGTTTTTTATATTTGGAAAGATATTGGAAATGTTCTTGGCAGAACTTTCTAAAGTGCAAATTAGAACAGTTAAGTGAACTGCTCACTCCAATAAAGAGGGTTCGCCTATTAAAATTAAAGTTAAATCTAACCTATAAGCTTAAATATTAGCAAAATAAAGAAAAAAACTCACCATATATATTCATAAAATAATCGTTTTAAATCAAAATTTCCAAATAAAAAACTTGGAGATCGCCTTGTATAGTATAAGGCTTAGGATAACTTTTAGTTCAAAGGTGAATAATAAATTTCTAGGCAAAGAGAATGGCCCAAATCTAAAACTAGGCTTAGGAATAGAGTAAGAGGTGGGTAAGAAATAAAATAGCAGATAGGTAGATCCTGGCCTAACTTTCGTTTGGGAACTAAAATTCTCTATATTAATAATGAGATCTTCATCATTACCTGAACCAGAAACTATTGTTTAAACTTAAATTAATACTTAACGTTACTTATTTCTTCATTAGTATAACTATATAAATATTTTAATAGCTTTCGCTACAAAACCTCGCTCACAAGAAAGAATTTAAACTTAGCCGCTTTGAACCATTTTTATAAGTACCTACTTTTTGTTTATCTTTTTAAAGCTTGTCCTGTATGTTGCCTAACAAAAGATATATTTCCAAACCAAGAAAGTCTCTAAATCTTAGTGTAAAAACACAGAGAGACAAGAAATATCCTTAAATTTTTGTAACTATTTTATCTCTTGTATTTTATTGAGAAGTAGATGATAGTATATGTCAGGGAATGGATGACTTCTGTCAACATATACACTCTTAGGAATGAAACTTCTCGGGATAACGCAGTCGTTCAAACAATTTGTAATAAATCTAAGGTTGCATTTCGCCAGATTAGCAGCAATGAGAGAATCTAGATATTTGTAGAACTTCTTTTTTAGGTTATAGTTTAAATTTAAAAAAATAGTTACCTCTTGTTGTATATCGGGCTCCATATTGTATAGATGTTATTAAACTACTGCCTTCTCGTAGTTAATTAGTATAGATTAAATAAACCCTTGAGGTAATAAATCTTCAAAGCGATTAGATCATATTATAATATTTTTATTAAATTATAACCAATTCACATTAAATTATTAACAATTATTATCAAGCTTTCATGGGCATGCTCGCCTCACTTCTTCGGGACTGAACTGATGTGTTTTTGATTCTTGATGATTTTGACTATTAAATTTGTTGGCTACTTGGTCAATCTGGCTACTTCATAGTGATGAAATTTTCTTGGGTTAAACTTTTTTTAGCATTTTGTTGAGAGAGGTCGATTCTTTTAGGTAAAGATTTGTGATATCGTCCAGAAGAACTTCACCTCTTTGTAAATTGAAATTTTTTGTGTTTTTTATTATAAATGATTCTATGAGTTTTCTGTTTTCGGTGTTTGGAATGGGTATTATGATATTAGCTGAGTTAGGATTAATTTTATGGTTATTATTTTGTCGGTGTTGGACTAATGAAGATGATTGTTTATCGTCCTTTAGATCGGATTTATGTTGACTGATTCTAAATTTAATGTTGTTTGTTTCTCCTATATAAGTGTTTGAACAGTTTTCACAATTTATTTTGTAAATGCCTGCTTGAGTATTTAGGTTATTGTCTTTAGGTTTCAAAACATGTTTTAGTACTATATTGTTAGATTTGACTGTGTTTATGTAATTAGGGATGTAATTATGGATAATTGATTTTTGTAAATTTGGGACGGGTAAAATATTAGTAAATTTGTTATCAGTATTACTTATTGCATGTAAATATTTGTTTTTAGCTTTTTTTTAAAGATTTGTTGATGTATTTTACGGGGTAATTTAATTTAAGGAAAATATTTTTTAACGTTTTAATTTCAGAGGATAATTTTTGTGTACTGCATAGTTTATGTGCTCGTAAAAATAAATTACTTAATATTGCAACTTTGGTAGAAATGTCGTGGAATGAGAACCAGTGAGTGTACGAAGGGTTTGATGTAGGTTTACGATATATGTTGAAAATAGGTAACTGATCTTTTTTCCAAGTTATTTGTAGATCTAGGAAATGTATTTTGTTATTTTCAGATGTTTCTATTGTAAATTTTATATTCTCATGTATATTGTTAATAAAATTTAAAATTGTGTTTGTATTTATTGTTTCTGGTATCATGGCAAACACGTCGTCTACATATCTTAACCATATTACTTGTGGAAAATTTGGAAAAATGTGATAGGTTTCTATTAATTCCATAAAGATGTTGCTGAATATTGGTGACAAAGAGGATCCCATACATAAACCTGAGACTTGTTTATAGAATTTATCTTGGAATGAAAAATAAGAATGGTCAAGTGTAAGTTGGATTAACTGTTTAATAATCGGAAAAGAAAGTTGTAAGTTTATATCATTTTGAGAAATATGTTGTTCCAAAAGATTTAATGTGTAATCAACGGGTACTTTAGTAAATAAAGAGGTGACATCAAAGCTGACTATATTATAATTTGAAAATATTTTGTTTTGTACTTTTTGTATAAAATGCTCAGAGTTTTTTAGGTGGGCAGTCGATATGTTTCCTAACAGTGGTTGTAGTTTTGAGGCTAACCATTTGGATAGGTTTTGGGTTATACAATTGATGTTGGATATTATTGGTCTGAGAGGTATGTTTTCTTTGTGTATTTTGGGAATGGCGTAAAAACGGGAGAGAGTAGGTAAATAGGCATTAAATTTTTGGATAAGGTCTGTATGTGTAGGGATGATTTTTGAAAGGGCATTATTAAATTGTTGTTGTGAATTTTTTAAGGGGTTTTTATTGATGATAGTATAGGTATTAGTATCATTTAATAAATTATAGGATTTGTTTAAGTATTCAATAGTATTCAGTATTACAATGCAGTTACCTTTATCCGATCTGCTGATGGTGATCTCTCTATTCTGTTGGAGGTTTTTTAAAGCTCTGGAGAATCTAATTGGGTATCCTGTTTTTTTCAAAAAATCTTTTTGTAGTTTTAATAATACACCAAATAATGTGTCATTGTTAGTATCTCTGTTTTGGTTATACTTTTTCCACTGGTTGAAATTTTTGGTTAGATGGGTCCATGGGTCCAGGTTTGGCATAGCAAATCCTAAGCCAAACCTGGACCCATGGACCCATCTAACCAAAAATTTCAACCAGTGGAAAAAGTATAACCAAAACAGAGATACTAACAATGTAGTAGACGACGTGTTTGCCATGATACCAGAAACAATAAATACAAACACAATTTTAAATTTTATTAACAATATACATGAGAATATAAAATTTACAATAGAAACATCTGAAAATAACAAAATACATTTCCTAGATCTACAAATAACTTGGAAAAAAGATCAGTTACCTATTTTCAACATATATCGTAAACCTACATCAAACCCTTCGTACACTCACTGGTTCTCATTCCACGACATTTCTACCAAAGTTGCAATATTAAGTAATTTATTTTTACGAGCACATAAACTATGCAGTACACAAAAATTATCCTCTGAAATTAAAACGTTAAAAAATATTTTCCTTAAATTAAATTACCCCGTAAAATACATCAACAAATCTTTAAAAAAAGCTAAAAACAAATATTTACATGCAATAAGTAATACTGATAACAAATTTACTAATATTTTACCCGTCCCAAATTTACAAAAATCAATTATCCATAATTACATCCCTAATTACATAAACACAGTCAAATCTAACAATATAGTACTAAAACATGTTTTGAAACCTAAAGACAATAACCTAAATACTCAAGCAGGCATTTACAAAATAAATTGTGAAAACTGTTCAAACACTTATATAGGAGAAACAAACAACATTAAATTTAGAATCAGTCAACATAAATCCGATCTAAAGGACGATAAACAATCATCTTCATTAGTCCAACACCGACAAAATAATAACCATAAAATTAATCCTAACTCAGCTAATATCATAATACCCATTCCAAACACCGAAAACAGAAAACTCATAGAATAAAACTCATAGAATCATTTATAATAAAAAACACAAAAAATTTCAATTTACAAAGAGGTGAAGTTCTTCTGGACGATATCACAAATCTTTACCTAAAAGAATCGACCTCTCTCAACAAAATGCTAAAAAAAGTTTAACCCAAGAAAATTTCATCACTATGAAGTAGCCAGATTGACCAAGTAGCCAACAAATTTAATAGTCAAAATCATCAAGAATCAAAAACACATCAGTTCAGTCCCGAAGAAGTGAGGCGAGCATGCCCATGAAAGCTTGATAATAATTGTTAATAATTTAATGTGAATTGGTTATAATTTAATAAAAATATTATAATATGATCTAATCGCTTTGAAGATTTATTACCTCAAGGGTTTATTTAATCTATATATAATATTATATATAATATATATATATATATATATATATATATATATATATATTTTTTTATTATAAATATATATTTATATATATATAATATATATATATAATATATATTATATATATTATATATATATATATATATATATATCAGTGGCGATTCCTGCCTCATGTTTGGACGCATGCAATGCTGGAAACTAAAAAGCTAAAGAAAATGCTTATCCTCTAAAACTATATATATATATATATATATATATATATATATATATATATATATATATATATATTAAATATTATTATATATATCATTTTTATATGTATACACATATAAAAATATATATATAATATATAATATAATATATAAAATATATATATATATATATATATATATTATATATATATAAGATAATATATATATGTATATATATATATATTAATATAATATATATATATATATTATATATTCTATATATATATAGTATATATTATATTATATATATTATATATATATTAAACTTACTTTAAATATTACGGAAGGTTTACTTGAACATGAAATCTATTCTCCTGGTCTTTTTGCAAAATTCTTCAATAACTAAATTATAAAAATTGTCTTTATTTTCCATAAGTTTCTTAAGATAATTTTTTTCTATCGATATTAGGGAAAGATTGGACAATCTTACTTCCATTTGAGAGTTTCTCAAATATGTTTTAATTCTCTTGAGAGCTGAAAATGACCGTTCAACACTCGCACTTGAAATTGGTATAGTTAGAGTTAAAATTATCAGTCTATGGAGTTCGTTAAGGCATTCTGAAATCTTATTCTCTAATAAATACTTAAGGATTTCGTCAACATT
>JABUQX010086194.1:0-2500 GCA_015478945.1 Trachelipus rathkii | reverse complement strand
AATAATAAATAATAAAATAATAATATAATAATAATAATAATAAAAAATATAAATAATAAAAAATTAATATAATAATATAATAAATAAAGTTGAAATTAATAATTCTCAATTAATGCTTCAAAAGCAACATTTCTGATCCCTTCAGGGAGAGTGCTTCTATTTTTCTCGTAAATGAGATCTGAGCCACTGAAAGACGCTCCCTAGCTGCACTTGTTGAAGGGCATGATAAGAATTCCCTGGCGACGACTTCTGCAAGATGTGGAAACTTTTACAATTATCACGCTACCAAACCAGTTATTTATCTGATTTCAAGCTTTTCTCTTTTGATATCTTCGATAATGCTCAGGTTCTTATTGACACCTCCTGAACAAGACTCCTCAATTGCTGATTAGAAGCATAAAGAACGTCATGGATTTAGCAATGATTCGCTAACAGATGAAATTGCCGGGTCCTGTTCTGTGATCTTTTGTTTTTTATTGTTGGTGATTATTCTCTGCCTTACCTAGCATTTCATCAAATAGGCAAATAAATAAATTATTTAACCGTGGGAAAATACGTGGTTCAAGAATTGATTTGTGTCTAGGATTTAGAAAAAGGTTCATGCAATGCTCATCGTTTTAACAGTTTTGAAATTATTTATCTATCTCCAGCGGACCAGCAATAATGGCGCGTGCTAGCCTTTGAACTGATAAATGTTTTATTCAATAAAATCAGCTTAAATCTAATTTCTTCCAAATCGATAAACTCATAACAATAGTTGATCAATTATTTAATATAAATCATTTTTTTATTTATTTATTTGTTATTCATAAAGTGTTCTTCACAACAGCTGATTCCAATTTTTTGTAAACAAAAGTAAGCTAAGTAAGAAATCGCCGATGATTTATGCACGAAGATTGAGGCTAAACTTAGTAAGCGTTTCTTATCGAGCGTAAGCACAAATAAACAAAAGGGATATCGCTCCGTCATACTAAAAGCTTTTGAAACATATGCAATCACTCGTTTTCTTTCAATCCCATCAATTACCTGCTCTTGCATCAAACAACCTCCCATACAATACCCACTTGCATCCGTATACACTTCCAAAGGTTTAGCATACTCACTATAATCCGGATACGACAGCTCTACATCTTTTGCAACTTCTGATAAATTCCTCATCGGATAAAAATTAGTTTGAGCATTTTAGTACAAATTTATCCTTGGCTAGCGTAGATATTTACATACAATATATATATATAACTTATATAATAATATATATATATATAAATATATTATATATATATAATATATAGAATATATATATATATATATATATATATATATATATATATATATATATACTATACTAAATATATATAATATAATATATAATATATTTATATATATATTAATATATATATATAGTATTATATATATATATATAATTATATATATATATATATATATAAATATATTATATATATATATATATATATATATATATATATATAATAAATATATATACTATCAATCGTAATATAATAATGAAAAGCAGCACCAAGGCTCCAGATAACATTGGAGAAAATCTTTATAGAATTAGTTTACAACGTTTCGGAAAGCTTATCAGTTTCCATCATCAGGCTGGAGATATCAATAAAAATAAAAATAAACAAAGATACAAACAAAAAATAAAAATAAAAATAAAACTATAGACTAATGAACAACAAAATGAGGTTATAAATAAATTAATGTTTGGGATAAACAAATATTTTCTTTCGTAATATAAAATAGAATTGGTCTACAGTTATCAATTATTCTAACTTAAACATTTAAATTTCATATTAACTAGCGGAACCGGAAACTCAAATCTTCAAAGTAGGCCAAGTAACCAAAGTTTTAACAAAATTAACAAATAAACAATTAGAAATATAAATGAAATATTTCTAATTGTTTATAGTTTCCGGTTCCGCTAGTTAATCTGAAATGAAAATGTTTAAGTAAAAACCAGAACCTCTTAAGTTTCCTGATCACAAACTGATATAAAATGAATTATTAAGTTTAGTTAGGTTTTAGGTAAGTTAGGTTAGGTTAGGTTAATTAGGTTAGGTTAGGTTAACAGTAGTTTCTACAAATTTGCCATATATATATATATATATATAATATATATATAATATAATATATATAATATACTATATATAATATATATATATAATATATTATATATATATATATATATAGTGCGCAATATACTATTTGAAAGGCGCACATATCAACATAGATGTGATTTAATCTCTGACAACCTAAATTCAGCTTTAACCCAGCATAGAAGAATTTGAACATAGAATTAATATGATACATGCAACTATAATTTTTTGGTCTCTAAAACAACAAAAGAGAATTGATCGAATCATTCTGTTATAAAGAACCAGTAAACAATTTAATAAAATAGCGGGAAGAAGTAAACAGACCAACAGAATTTATAATGAAAAACACGACAAGATTTACAATAGTGAACTCGATA
>JABUQX010086193.1:17500-42167 GCA_015478945.1 Trachelipus rathkii | reverse complement strand
ATCTAGAATACGTGTTTGAGAGTAATTTGGAGAGAGAGAAATGTACCGAGAGTATATCGAGCAACAAGTAGAAGGACTCCTAGTGGGATCGGGGGACTGGGTCCAGAGACAGTGATCAGCGCCGATGGACTCGAAGATATAGGCAAAGTGAGTGTAGAGTGAGCAGAAAGTAACGTATTACCACACGTGGTACTGTTAGCAACAGATGGTCTTATGATATAGAACAGAGACATGGGAGTACGGAACCAACAAGAAGAGAGGATGAGTTGAAGTAACGGAAGTTGTCCCGCAAGCAATTGACGGTATCCTACAGAACTAGTGGAAAGATTAAGGAGTACAGACAAAGACCAGGTAAGAATAAGGGAACTAGGGTAAGAGTGAAGTCTATATTAATAAGAATGGAGGCCAGCCAGATTGAGTGGAAAGCCTGGAGAGGATCAGGAAGAGAAGTGGCAAAGAGGAAATGGAGCTGAGACCGGAGGGACAAAACCAAGAGTAAGAGTAGGAGGCTCTGTAAGGAGAGTCATGAGAAGACTGTTAAGGCCGTCATTGCGGAGAGAACCTGAGGAGAAGATGGAATCCTGAGGATACAGGAGCGATGGAGAAGAGCCGCAGGCCAGACTGGTAGAGTTATTACCTCCCTCGGAGCGGCTGCCTAAGTTGTAAGCAAAATATATAATATAATATAATAAAGCCTAAGGTACCTATAATATAAGTTATATATGTACATATAAGAAGTAGATATAATATATACGATATATAGTATAGGGTTAAGAGTGACTGAAATATATATTATATATATAGTATTATATATATATAGTTATAATAGTATATATATACTATAAGTATACTATATATTATATAATACGTATACAACTCTATTGTTTCTATGGAGCTTTTTGCCAATCTTCTAGAATTGACCTAAAAAGAATAGATGCAAGCCCACTAATAAATAATGAGCCCCTTCGGTATTGTCAGCCACTTCTGAACTCCAATCAAAGTTTTAAATAGGTTTCCGGAAGTTTCTCAATTTAGATAGAGCCATGAACGCTTAAATAGCAATATGGCCTTACTGGTATCACAATCAAGATTTCAACTTAAACGTTGCATTTCATACACAGCGACTTCAATACTTACTCAATGGACGCAATGAGTCAAGAAATGCCTAAAGAATTCCATAGAAAGCGCCCTCAAAGAATAGCCCAAATAGCATGACTAAATGTTCTCAGCGGTTTGGATTAAAAGAAATTCAGCACTGAGCCAACAAGTCAGGTTTTCCTTAACCCATCTTTACATCTCATCATATTCTCTTACAATTGTAGAGATGTATATATATGATATATATATAACTATTATATATATATTATATATATATATATATATATAGTATATATATAGATATATATATATTGATATATATATAGTAGTATAGGTATATATAGGTATATATACATATATATATATTATATTTTGGAAGTAATTTTATGGAATTAGTTTTTTATTCTGTATGTTCTTATTTTGTAAGTATGATCACTAACTTGGTGAAAATTTTATCTTAACAGCTTATCCCTTCCTCATGAGGACTCTACATTGCGTTGATAGGGATATCGCCCATGTTGAAAAAATACCTGTGTAGCCATGTAATTTATTTCATGATGAGTTATTGCCGGTTATATATATTATTTGTTTAAAATATCCATTTGTATTTTCTCGGAAACTGATGCTTACGGCAATGTATGTTTTCGTTTAAAACTGTAAATTCATATATTAAAAAACATCAGGATAAGTATTTGATATTACTTGCACTAAGTTCAATCCGCATATGCAGAAGTTAAAACCCATTGATGTACTGGTTGCATTGTTTTGTTGGCTTTTTCGCTTTTTTTCGTTCTTCCTGATATTGTAGCATATATAGAAAAACTCTAATGTACAGTTAACAATCATTACCAACCTTAAAAGATGATGGATAAAGCATTAAAGCAGTAGATAATTTAAGAATTTCAGTTCTACAATCTTAAGTATCATAGGATACAATGGTATCAGCGCTCCCGAACTGCAACAGTCGAGTATCGCACATAATGAGGATTAAATCAATAATCGAGCGTGGAAGGTTGCATGGTGTATCGCCAAAAGGCTAAACACTTTTTGCAACATTGACAGCGTTGCCACATTGTTGATGGACGCGCGATAGCACGCGGTAGCATCACATCGTTAGAACAGTTTTCTATTGTGTATCAGGATCTGGAGACCGTGATCCTAGTGTCCCTAGTTATATTATACAATAGTATATATATATATAATATATATATTATATAATAATATAATATATTATATAATATATAATAATATATATATATATATATATAATATATATAAAATATATATATATATATTATAATATATATAATATATATAATACTATATAATATATTATAATATATATATATATATTAATATATATATATATATATTAATAGTATTATTACCCTCATACTATCATTCCCCTTTATTATTACCCCTATACCCACCTCCTTCACTATACATACCTTGTATTCGTGATGTTAGTCAGCACACATCAGATGAGTCGTAGCTAGTTTCATGAGTATTTAAGTAACTAATATGATATATACTATTACGTAGTAGTTGTTATTTAACACATAATATATATTAATAACATATTATACAACAAATTATATGTACATATCCCCACCCGTATATAGACCTTACCTTGCGCTAACCCTTCAACCCTCTTTTTACGTATTTATTTTAGGTTACCATATGGCCTAATATCAAATCCCTATTAATCACTATGCTACTAACACCCAAAGCTCTACTAGTGCCTGATTAATAGATAACACTTATCACCCTGGCCCGAATTGTCCTAAGTCGGTATCAACCTACCAACCCTCCTTCACGATTTTTGTCCTGCCCCCCTCTACTGGTCCCACCTAGGAAATACTAGAGGAAACTTTATAGAAATCCTGCACTGAACAAATAAGCAAGATGTCACCACCTGCAAAAAACTCTCCCTACTCCTCACATCTCTTGATACATCGACTATGTAGCATTCTTCGACCAGCCTGCACTAGTCCCGAGTTCTTATATACGCCTTGGCGAGCATGACACAAACGTGTTGTTGCCAGAGTCTGAGCACGAGCAGTTGGCGGTCGACGCCTGATCTTCTCACCGCTATGTTGACTGACTGACTCAGCCTTCGATCTTAGTCCACAGAGCTTGTATATCCAAATTCTGTAAGTTGCGTACACATTTTAGCCAAGGAATTTATTCTATCCGCCCAGCGTCGCAAATCCTCCCATAGAGCCCCCTAAGGTACCCATCTACCGACCACCTTCCTCATACTCCACGTTTATAAGGATTATAAGATGTAAATAATAGGAAGAGGTATATGAGAATACGAACCTCTTCCGTTTGGCGATTCATATTAGCCCTTATGGCCAAACCTATCACGTTTTATAAGTTCTATCAAGGGCTTAAAGTAACGACCTAATGATGGGCCTATACGAGAAACCAAAAAGCTTTTATCTATATATAGTATAACATATGGTATTATGTTCATATAGTTATATTATTATAAGTATATATTAATATTAATATTAATATATTATATATTAATGGGGTGCTTGCTTCATACCTGGTAATAAAAAGATGCCTGAATAATTCTAATATTTCAAACTGAATCCATAAATTTTACAATTCATTAGGTCGACAATTTGAGATTTACTGTATCTAAAATAAGGTGTTGGCTCGGATCAGTTGTGCTAATTTATGTATAATTTATGACAATAATCATGATATGTGCTAACTTTGTCCTTTAATCAAATAATAAATTTAACTTAAACAAAGTTTCACACTTTATTTCTATATAAAAACCTTTTCATTAAAATTATTTTTATTGTTTAAAATTATCCAAATTATTCTACGCCTTAGATTGTGCGGTATATAATACATTAAACAATATAATTGTAGATACTTTAATAAAGCTAGTACTTTCCGTTATTATTTAATATTAAATAATGATAAATTCGATTATTATGAGAGCATCTAACTGTATATATCAACTTATATACATTAACTAACGTAAGATAAAAACTATTAAGACTCATCTATCTCTTCTAACAAACTTTTCCAGTTCATTCCATTAGCCTTCTCGGATTCATATATCCTCCAATATCAAAACGCTGTCTTCGATCATTGACTAAACATTAACTTCAACGAACCTCCATTCAAGATACTGAGTCTAGAAAGGTATCTGTCTTCTTGAACCCAACTAACAATAGTATTACAATTGATCAAACCCCTACTCCGACGTTATAATGGCAAAAGCAAATGATACTCCACAAGCTGCAGTAATCCCACTTAGGGCGAAGGTATAATTCCCATCTGTGTGAAAATGTTCAATCTTCTCAGTTGAGCCTCACCAATAGGTGACAC
Source organism: Trachelipus rathkii (assembly GCA_015478945.1). Taxonomy (NCBI): domain Eukaryota; kingdom Metazoa; phylum Arthropoda; class Malacostraca; order Isopoda; family Trachelipodidae; genus Trachelipus; species Trachelipus rathkii. The sequence continues at coordinate 37,715 of JABUQX010086193.1, read as the reverse complement.
TTTCTAAACGGGTATACCTTCAATCAATAGAAAACGTATCAATAAAGAAATGGGGCCTGTCTATATCATTGGAAATTCACTTCAGACCTGACTACCCATAACTTATTAGCCTGAAGCCATTGCGAAGATCACACAATTTCTGCTCACAATAAATTTATGTCCTTAAAAAGCTCACATTACAGTAGTTGCCGTAGTATTCATTGTAGTAGTTGCAGTAGCAGATTAAGATTTAGAGTATTAGTAGTTAGTAAGTTATGTAGTAGTTAATACCTTATACTATATAATAATATATATTATATATATAATCTATTATAATATTTTATATACTATTAATATTACTTATAATATATTATTATATATAATATATAATATATATATATACTATAATAAATAATATATATAATATAATAATATATTACTACTATTATAGATATATAAAATATAACCAGTAGAAAATATAATCATCATATCCATCTGAAGGAATTGGTATTTGTTCAAATAGCAATCTTTTATTTTCTCTTGCACTATTGAGTCCAATTCCTGGTTCTCAATAACTGCCCCTAAGGCACTTTGGTAATATCTGTGTTCTTATCGGCAAAATTAGAGAACCGCGAAGTAAAGTTATCCCCTGTGTCTTATCTGAATGAATCCGAGAAGGCTAATTCAACTGAAAAAAGGCTAATTAGCCGTGAAGTCAAAAAGGTTTCCTGGTTCATTTCATTCATTTTATAACAGATATTAATAGTAAGTATTAATATATATATATATTAACACACATATATATATATAATATATATATATAGTATATAGATATATATAATATATTAATATATATATAATATAATTATAATATATATATTAATGACCCACCATTGTTATATAAAAAAAACTTTGATTCTGTAGCCATTATAGGCGTCTTTAGCGCCGATAGACTAAAACACGATCGGTTGCAAGGCACATGAAATCGCCAAAAGCGAAGAGGTTCGTATACTTACCTCTCTCCAACTTTACATACTCTTATAATAACTACCGTGAGCGAGAGGGGCTAACAGAAAAAAGGGGAGTAGAGGGTAAAAAACCCTCCTCCTCAATGCACCGAGCAAACTCTCCCGACGCCACCCAAAGTCAATGCAAAGCAAGCTAAACGACGACGAAAGCGGGCCGAAAACGGGCGCGAACGAACCGGAAGGCGGTGCGAAAGGCAAAGTGTGCGACTCCCTGCGATCAAGCCCACACGCGGGGCGCGAACGCGGTGCTGGCGCCCGATTGACGCGAAGAAAAAACGAAAAAGGGGGGTAGGGTAGCGATTTTAAGCCATGGCAACAAAGACGAAAGAGGTGAACAGAGTAAGCAAAGGAGGTCACGGTGGGATCTTGCCAATTGTTGTATGTATATAGTAAATAACACTTCACGTTACGTTTATGACTAACGTCTGAACGAACGCTCGTGTGTGCGCACCCGAACGGTGTATGTGTAAAGGGTGGGGGCGGTACAAAGGGGTAGGGGTAAATAAATATATATATATACCTAAAATAATATAATATATATTATATATATATATATTATAATAACTATAATATATATTATATATATATATATATATATATAATATATATATATAATTATATATATATTATATTGATATAAATAACACCTCACGTACGTTCCTGACTAACGTCATGAACGTACGCTCGTGTGTACGCGCGCTATGCGCGCATACATGTGGCAACGCTGCAATGTTGCAGTGTTGCTTTGCAACATTTGCACTCCGTCTCCGTATCTTATTTGACTACTATCGTTGATGGGTATGAGCAGAGCTCATTCCTTCTTCAACTTAAATCTTCTCTCCTCATAATCCATGGTTCATCGTGCTTGTTCTCTGGCCATCAGCTAGAGACAGTGCATATTGGGGGTGGAAAAATTCTCGTTCTCCTATCACTCTCCCTAATTTTCATACAGCTAGAAATCGTTGCTAGGATACTATTCAACGAGCAAAGCGGACTTTCATCAAAAGAAAGTGCGCTAACCTCCTTGGTTTTCCTGTGACAAATCTTTCTGCCTCTTGCCAATAACATCTCTAGCAACTTCTGTATATCTGCCTTTCCTCCTCTTATTCATCTTGGTTCTGTTGCTAATTCTAAAACTGAAAAGGCCAATCTCTTCGGCCTTCTATTTTCTCTCTAACTCAACCCTGGACGATTCTGGCATTCCACTTCCTACTAATTCTACTTTCAGGTGTCCTATGTCTTTGCCTTGATTACATTGATCGGGTGCATGCCCCTGAAATCATGAGCGTTTAGGAAGGCGGTTGCCCGGATAGATTCCTCCCCAGCTTGAGAAGTGTGCTCCGTCTATCCTAGACCACCATCTCGTTCAAACTATACTTTTCTATGCTCAATACAGACCACTCTCCCTCAGTGTTGGAAGCTAGATCGAACATGTCCAACCTATTTCAATCGAAAAAAAGAAGCCACTCTGATCCTTTCTAACTATCGTCACAATAGCCTCTCCACTATGTAATTCCTAACCCTAAGATGCTTTGAAAAACCATCTCAAACTCCTCACCTCTTAGACCACCTGGAAATTCATTTCAATCGCATTACGCTTTCGCGCTCGTGCCCACCTAACTGGCGATATACTTCCCTATAACTAAAACCAGATTTATCAGCGATCATATTCCAACTTCATTCTTCACTCAGATCAATTCTGCCCCCTCTTTACTCTAGAATTGGCCTCTCGTCTTAATCTTTCCGATTCTAATTCTCGCGGATCCACAAAGAAGCGAGAATTTCCGGAATGGGTAACCGATCCTCACCTGAATGCGACTAACATCTACTCACTTAAAAGAGCACCACCTCACTATACTAAAAGCAACACTCTCACTCAACACCTTCTAACTTTCCTATTTCTTTGACGATTTCCTACTCACGTTATATATCACACCCTACGACACGACACACCAACTACTAACTACCACAATTAAGACAACTGAAACACATCAAAAAACAAAAACAAAATACGTCTATAGCGAACAACCTTGCGCGATCACCAAACGGCGCTCTATACAAACGGCGAGCAACACCAGGCCTCAAAAGAAACCACTCGGAAAGGCTGTTGGAGACTGCTGAGACTTTTTTTCCCTTTTTCAGTTGCAACCAGCTATACAAGGTCTCACCGCCCTTGTACTGGAGACTGCTCTCAATATCCGGGAGGGCGGGGGTTCTGGTTTCACCCGGCTTTGAGCAGTGTCGCAGTCAAATGCCAAAGCTTATAAAACTGCTCTGTAACTTTCCAGCTTCAACCCACTTGACCCTCTAATCTTTGTGACGCATGTTGACGCTTTATCTCTATCCTATAGGTACCGCTGCGGCAGGTGCTCGAGGAACTTCATCACTCGCGTACCACGCCTTCGTAGCACAAGTAGCACAATAAGTGCTGTATCTGCGCACGATTTTTGTGATTACACCGGACTCTAGGTTTTTCGTTCCAGAACATCCTTCTTCCCACCCACCTCTGTTTCTGGTGAATTCTTGTCCATCTTCTTATTTCCTGCTGAATTAATCTCCTCACTTTAAAACCTGCGTCTGTGGTCATATGCGTAATTTGCGCTGAGGTGAACTTTTGAGCGTACAATACCCCCTCCTTGTTGAATAGGGCTCTGCCCGTGAATGGTGGTGACAACTGTAAAAAAAATCCTTGGGTAGCAGATATGTGGCAAATGACTGAATCTGCCTACTCACCCCATCCCAAAAATCATTCAGAGATTATCCCAGAAAATCGCCATCTCTTCAACATTACCCTCAGCATATGGCACCATAAGATTCCAAAACACTCACCCACTAACATCCGCTTAAAACCCAACAACACCTGTACTGTCATTCATCCTTTCCATATGACCAACATCTCAATACATTCATTTATTCTCTCATTTACCCCTTTCTTCATACAAATTTTTACCTTTTCAAAACTAAATTTAACCTTAGAATTTCTAGTAACTCAGACACGCACAAATCTTACCATACCTCTTGGCACAAGCCACCGATCAGAATGAAACCCTTCTTTCTCCCTTTCATTTCCTTTCCACACCAAACACAAAACACATTCACACCACACCACTCATTTTCGCCGTTTCCTTTCACTTTGTTTCAGTCACAGCTGAGCAAATCAAAGTTGCCCTTTCTAAATACTCCATCACCTCTCTCCTCTTCCTACATTTATTCCTCTGTCATTTCATGTACCCATACGATTATTATTATTATTTTTCGCCAAAAATAAAAAGGCTGTTTATGGAGAATCACGAACCTTCCTCCGAGGCATGCATTAGCATTCCTGGCAAAAGATAAGTGGTAGTGGGCAGGCAGCCTAACTACCACCGTACCTTAGTCGGCCTTCTACGACACGCAGACATACGATGTGGGCAATTTTTTTTCCCCACACATAGGGATATAAGGGGTAAGGATGTCTGTAATGTTTCCTAGAAGAGGGGTGTGGATAAAAAATGCATTGTGAAATTGGAAGAAAGGTGGTTTTCTAAGAATGTTGTCTGGAAGGAGAGTGTTGATTACGAACGCAAAACAGAAAACGCGAACCATGGGGAAATTTTAACTCTGGAATGTCATACAACCATAAGCAAAATAGCGTAATATATATATATATATATATAATAAATATATATATAGTATATAATATATATAATATATACTATAATTACATATATATATATTAATATATATATATAATTAATATTATATATATAAGATATATATATATATAGTAATATATATATATTATATATTAATATTATATATAGCTTCACGACCGGACGGACCCTCACTATGCATATCGTCAAGTGTAAGGTTCATCCCCTTGCCCAGGGTGGGCCACACCATACCCCTCACAAAAAAACCACCATTCACTCACTCCTATTATGCATCTTTATTCTCGCCTCTGCCCAAACTCACATTTCTTTCCTTCAGACATTCGTTCACGACTCAATCCAACTTTTTCTTCAGTCTGTCCAAGCGGTCGATTCAAAAAACACTCACCACTATACATTCCGCTTAACCCAACTGGACTGTTCATTCATCCTTTCCAAATGACCAACCATCTCAACGTACATTCATTATATTCTCTCATTTACCCCTTTTCTTCACACCACACCAACTCTCTAATACGTTCGATTCCTCATTTTATCAATTCTTTTTCACACCTAACACGCCCCAAGATTGTCCATCTGAACACGTCGAACTTTAGGATCTATACCTCTTATTCCAGACCATATCTCACTACTATACATTAACACAGGCGTAACAACACCCCCTCATGTAAGACCCTAGCGCACTCAAGACCTAGTCCCTTTTCATCCACCAACAATTAATTGCACCAGCCACGCTTCACTCCCATTCACAGCTTTCCTACTAAACTTTGCATCATCCGTTCTTCCCCAATTTCGACTCCGAACACTTATATCCTTAAATTATTTAATACTTCCCAAGACACTGTTCCAGCATGCTCACCATCTAAAATTAAACCTTCACACGAGGACTCCCTCACTTACAGCCTAACCTTACTCTTATCTACGTTTACTTTTCAAACCCCTCTTTTACAAACCCTGCAAAATCTCTCTACCAGCCTCCAAATACTCTTCTTCCAGGATTACCACACAAAAACCCAAATCATACTGCATTCTTTAAAAGGAGCAGGCACCTCCACTACCTCTATCTCCCTCAATTCTAAACAAACATTACCTGCCACCCCCATCTCTAATTCTTCATAACTCATCCATATCACAAATTGGAATAAATCCAACGAGACCATAACAAATCCCTGCTTCCACTCCGCGATTATTATTAAATACCCAATCACTTTTGACACCAGTTATTCTTACACATGTGTTCCACAATATCGTCATACACAGTTTTGATGCCATTCAGAAGCCTACTACCAACACCATACATTACTAACACCTGCCATCTTAGAGCCTTCAATATTATATCCTTTATCTATTGAAGCCTGTTGCCATAATTCCATATCAAAACCTACATATAAAATTTATGTTCTTCTTCTTCCCTCATTGTTGATTTCCAATTGTAAACGATTTGATCCACACACCCTCACCAATCGCTAAGACCACCTTGTTCGTTCTACACCCAATTCAGTTCCTTCATTCACGTCAAGCCTCTTTTCGACTAAAATAAACCAGCATTATATCTATCCCTGACACACTCAATAAACTAATCCCTTATTGAAATTCCTACAGTTCCCCTTATCTCCCCTACCCTTATATAAGTACTTTTACTGGCTACGTTTATTCCTCGGTAACTATACCCTCCATAAACGCTCTTACTTGTACAAAAACTTTTTTCCCAAAAATTTTAAAAAAGGCGTTTTTTGTCATGAATTCACTCCATTTCACACCCGTTCGTCGTTGGGCATTCTTTCGTACCAGTAATTCAATATACCTGACAGATTCTATCCATTCTTCTAACTTTCAACGCTACCCATTACCTCCTCCTTGCTAATGACCTCATCCCCAAAAATATCTATTCCTTCTTCACCATCAAACCCCACCCAACAACCATTTTTTTCCCGCCCACTTTATTTCTCCCACCCCACCTTCTTTTTCTTTCCATTACTGTTAATATTATACAGATCTCGAAATGTTCTTTCCACACTCCCCTAACCATTCATTTCATCAGTTACAAAGCACCATCCCTATTTCATTATTCTAAAACGTGCCCCCTTATTCTCATTCTTAACCTTCGCGCTTCCTTCCAGAAAAAGCTTCCTATTCACCTTGTAAGTCCCCATCCATTCTCCTTCCAAACTGTCATTTTAACCTCTTCTTTTCTCCTACGTAGCACCTTTTAGTATTCCTTTTTTCCTCCTTATATACTCCCAAACATCTTTCTTTGAAAACTTCATCGATTAGCCTTAGTACATGTCAACCATGCTTCATTTTTTAACTTTTAACCGTTTGCATCACCTTCTTACCGACCACGCACTGTTAGCATTCTTACTTCCACCTGTAGACATCCTAATACTTCCTTTTACTAAACAACTGCTTCCTTCGATTTTCTCCCAGATTTGTTCAGTTCATCTTTGTCCACATTCAACCGATTTACTTGCGAGCCTCTTATACATATCATTATTACCTGTTCATAGTAACTTCTCACTCTTGCATTCTACGCCACTCTTTCCTGTATCACCTTCCTTCTCTATCCAAGCCCCCCACTAAACTTATATTTACATAGAACAACATAATGATTCGATATTCCCATTTCCTATTCCTCTCACTGATTTAACATTCCAACACATACTTCAAACATCACCTTCTTCCCAACACCACATCAATCATACTTTCACTTCAGAACCATCTCTACCTATACCAACTCTAGTAGATACTTATGGATACTCTGGTGTTTAAAGAAAGTATACTTACTCACATACCTCTCTCCTCACAAAGTCAATCACCTGCACCTTACCATTCTCATTTTCTCTCGACACCCAAAACCACCCTGTTATACCATCTCTTTTTCTGATCACCTATCAACCATAAGTCCCCCAACACAATCAATCTGAAGCTCCTACTCCCCCATCCAAAACATCATTTCAGATTATCCCAGAAAATCTTGCTCTCTTCAACATTTCCCTAGACGATGCCATACGTTAAAGACCCACAAATACCCTGCCTTTTTTCAAACTTGGAATATATAGGATATATATATAATTATATATATATATATATATATATATATATACTATATATATAATATATATATATAATAAATATAATATTATATATTATATATATAAATACCGTGTATATATATATACCGTGATATATATATATATATATATATATATATATATAATATATATATATATATATATATATATATATATATATATATATATATTATATATATATAGAATATATATATATATATATCAAATATATATATATTACCGGTAAATATATAGTTATATATACTATATATTATACTATACTATACCTATAATATATAATATATAATATATATATTATATTACTATATTATATATATATATTGTGATGCACCAATACCATATATCTTATCCGTGGTAAATTCGGTCGATCTTTGAGGGATCGTATCGGAAATTTAGAGTATTAGTATGAGTATTGGTAAAATTTTGCGATACCTTAACCTATGCACACATTTGCGTCTTTAAACTGATTCGTATATACGTTAATATATAATATATATATATTATAGATATATTATATAATTACTATATATATATACTATATATAAATATTTTAATTATTATTCTCTTAGTAATAATAATATTTAAAATTATTTACTATATATATTCATATATATATTATATATATTACGAATAATTAATAATACTATATAATATATATATATAATATATATATTATATTATAATATATATATATATATATATATTTATATATAGTTAATATATATATATATACCATATATATATACTATATATAGTATATATATATATATATTATATATATATTTATATATACTTATATATATATATAATATATATATATATATATATATCAATACACGCGCCCAACTTCATCGAGATATTAGATCATATACTATATAATATATATATTTCACAAGAAATTTATCTGTAAAAGTCGTATGTTGAACAACACAACTTGATATATCCATTCTTCTTGTTCATATCGATTCTTATCTTTTTAGCATAACAATTTTATTTCCTTATCTTTGCAGTTTTTTTTCTCTTTATCACTTCTACTTTCAAAATCTGTTACCTCATAACCAAAGTCCTTTTTGTATCAAATTAAATTTTGTATTTCTGATTAATATATTTATTCAATAAACATCCATTATCATTTGAAACTAAAGTCCAAATCATTCCCCCTCTTTTCCCCCTTTTTTTTTTCCTATAAGAAAGAGCTTGTTCAATCTTAAAATTTATTCTGAATCCTGATGTACTACCGACAAGGTTATATTTTTTTTGTCCTCCGTCTGTGATTCTGGTAAGCTTAAATTTGTTTGGTTTTATAAATTTATCTCTCACAAGAAACTTGTACTTTCAGTCGTAAGTTAAGTAAGAACACAGTGAGATAATTAATAGATAATTAATAGATAATTAATAGATAATTAATAATAATAATAATAATAATAACTTAATAATAATCAATAAATATAATAATAATAAATAATAAGTTAATCAAATTCCTCCTTTTTTTGTTTTTATAAATTAGTTCAAAATGCAGAGGTTTTATTTAAACTACGATATAACATACACTACACTTCAACCACCAGAACATTTAAAAATTTCAAATTTATTTTGGAAAAATAAAAATAATTTTAAGTATTCTTGGCTCTTTTTTTTGATTTTTTGTTTTCAGAAACTCATTTTTCATTTACCTTGAATTCCACCAAAGAAGTTATATTTATTTAAAAATTCTTCATCTTGATCTTTTAATTTTGCAATCACCTTTGTTTAAATTTTATTATCTTAAAGCACTTGCTGAAGTAAATCTTAAATTTTGATGTTGCATTTTTGTCTGAAATTTTCAACAAAAAAAAAATGTTTAAAATTCTTTGTATAAAAAAATCAACTTATAGAATGAATAATGTTAACTTTCTGAAATTTATGTATTTAGTCATCAAGAGAAGACACTAAATTTTAACTTTAAAATCTTATACTTATTGGTCGATGGAATACAAATTCGCCAATTAGTGACTGAAACTGACATGAAGAAGTGGTCAACTCTTCTAGCCTTTTGATCTAGAGACCGAATGTTTTTATGGTTGTTCTCTTCATCAGATTAGATCATCTTCTTTGCCATTAAATATTTTAACTGAACATTTTGTATCATCGTATTGATTTCCAAACTGTGTTAGATGTGCTGAGGAACGATAACTAACATATCAATCTTGTATTGTAATTTTGTCAGTCATTTACATTCTTTATTTATTCATTTAGCTTTATTTATTTATTCACGGAAACTTGTAGTTGATTTTTTGACCTTCCCAGCAAGCAAAAGTCCGTACCGTTTAAAAAGCTTTGTGTCTCAACAGCAGTTTGTTTGAATATGAATATTTAGTTCCATCAGATTTAAAATACTGCTATAGAAGGCGAATATTTAAATTAACTCCGTTTTATAACTTCATTTGTAAATGTATTTGATGTTAAAAATTTATATGTTAACGATTATATGGTAATTTTGATGAATTAGCAATAACGTTCTTTATATTATTTATTTAATTTTCCACTTTCTCATCCCATCTGAATCTTTTACTCGAATACATCTTTTCTTTGAGAAATCTATTGAGTGGCTCACTAATATGAAAAAAAACAAGGCAAAGCTTTTCGATAGTTCTTTTACAGTGAGGTTTATCTACTTGTAATACAGCCTCAATGTTCTCAAGTATAAACAAGAAATCAATTTCTTTTATTAAATACCCTGATAACTTACCTCAGGCATCCCTTTACACTTTTCAGGATCCAAACATGCTTTAAAATAAGCGAGTCTCTAAGAAACTCTTAAAGTAACACACCTCATCTTTTTCAGTCTTAGATGAAAGAAAATATCTACACAGACGTACACACCTTCAATTTGTGTGAAAATAACATTTATAAAATGATGGAAGAAGGAGTGACTATTAATAAAAGTCATGGGTAAACAAGTTGATGAGAAAAAAACCTAGGGAGATATGATCGTAAAATACTTCCCATATATTGTTTCTAAAATTCAATAAGAACCTTTCTTCTGATGGATAAGCACTAACCTGGCACAGTTTTTGGTGAACTCGTTTCACATAGCCTCTGAAGGTCATTTGCTTTGTATGAGTTTGCATCTAGATGGCCTTATAAACTAAGTTACTCACGTTAATTTCATAAAGAAAAGATAAAACATGTTTTCGCTTTTTATTCTTCCTACCTTACAGTATAACTCCACTTCTTTCTGTCCGTTATATTTTTAATACTCTACTTGATCCTTCGTAGAGAATTCATTTGACTAGTTGCCATAAAAATATAAATTCCTCCTTTCCTTTTACAGCTTCCTGAACACAGACTTGACATAATTGCTGTTCATTTTTGCATACATTCTGATTAATGCCTGGTAATTCTTCACTCTGCCATTTACATCCAGCCTTTAAATTCACAAATATTTGAAATTAATGACAATTCATAAAACTGAAGCCTCTTTGTAGAAGGTGTGTTTAATGAAAAACATAACAAAATTTTTTGTATTTAATTTATATTTTTAGTTTGGTAGATTTTCAATTACTTTCATTTTAATTTTCATTAAAAAATGTTGCTTTTAAGCATCTCATCAAATAAGAATAAAAATTGATCTGTAAAATGTTCTTTTTCTGATATTTTTTTTTTTTTTTTACAGTATCGTCACCACCACTCACGGGCAGTGAGCTCCTATTCAGGTGAAGGCACACTACAAAAGCTATCAGCCAAGCAAAATTTACGGCATTTGAGCCCCAGAGGCAGGCTTCTGTGCTGAGAGAGACAAATCTGTCATTGCAGAAAATGAATATAATCAAGAACAGAGGGTAAGGTGAGCAGAGAACAGATTATTGATCGTCCCGCCCCGCAATCCTAGGATTTTACCTTGACGTTTTAACTTTGACCTTTTGGTCAAACCGTATTTTTTGGCCCAAATTTTTACCTGGCCTTGACCTTTTTTGGCCTTGACCTTTTTTGGCCTTGACCTTTGATGCCCCTTCGAAGAAGGGACTAGCCAGACGGAGGCGAAGCCTCCGTCGTGTGTATTGCCCCTTATTTCACCCCCTTTGGTCTTCCAAACACCAAAGCCTAATGCTAATTTTTGGCCTCAGAATCTTTGGCAACCTTAAGAACGTATGTGGGTAACTATCCTGTATCTATCCTAACTTAATCACACACACACACACACACACACACACACACACACACACACACACACCGCACCCACGTGGTCATCAAGCGACTCACGACTTTTCACCGTCCCTTTGCATCTACACTTATCCGATCTTTTTGCCTCAAGCCTTACCGTCTTCACCTGTTCGAGTTCTTTCCCTGTTATAATTCAAAATATATAGACACCGATGGGATACGACCGCTTACCACTCGGGCAATTTTATGACCTTTAGTCCACAGATCCAAACGTGAGATCTGGTAATGAGATATTTTTAAATCAAGTCAATATAAGCGTGCCCGGGGAAGCCTAATAATAATAATAATTATATAATAATAATAATAATAATAATAATAATAATAATAATAATAATAATTAACAATAACAATGTAATAATTAATAATTAACAATTAATAATTAATAATTAATAATAATAGTTATAAGCATAATAAATAATAAATAATAATAATAATAATAATAATAATAATAATTAATAATAACATGTAATAATAATAATAATAATAATAATAATAATAATAATAATAATAATTATATAATAATAATAATAATAATAATAATAATAATAATAATAATAATAATAATAATAATAATAATAATAATAATAATAATAATAATAATAATAATAATAATAATAATAATAATAATAATAATAATAATAATTAAATAATAATTTAATAATAATAACAAGAATTAAATAAATATATATATATATAAGTTATATATATATATATATATAGTTATATATAGTTAAAAACATTTTTAAAGTTATAAATATATATAAAATATATATATATAGATATATATTCTATATATATATATATATATATATATATATATATATATATATATATTTATATATATATATATATATATATATATATATATATATAGAGAGGGGGAGAGAGAGAGAGAGAGGTATTTTCTGTTCAAAATCATATTTTTAATTCATTGTTTGTTCTCTTTAATATCGAAAATTTTATTTTTATTTAATCATTTAAATTATTTATGTCTGGTGTTAGTTGCCTTGTTTGTATTTTATTAAATTTATTCTAACACACAATATAAATCTATCTTTAAATTTTGTAATTATTTTTATTTTTATTAGAACTTCCTCTGAGAAGTACATGTGGAACGATATCTTTGGAATAAACGTGCTGACAAACACGTGGAAAACAAAATATGAGAGAGGAGTATATGATATATATATGGTGTTTAGAGTTCATGTGTGTTTTCTCCCTCTTTTATATTATATATATATATATATATATATATATATATGAGAGTAGTTATATATATATATATAAAGTATATATATATACATACATATACATATATACATATATTATTTATCCTCTTTTAATATCAACAAATGAAAAAAATATATTTTCATTTAATCATTATTTTAATTATTTACATATTGAAATTAATTTCTATTGTTAAGTGAATTAATTACTTACAATACAGAGAGTATATATATGAGAGAGAGATATATATATATATAGAGAGAGAGAGAGAAAGAGAGATAGATAATATAGAGAGAAAGAGAGAGAGAGAGAGAGAGAGAGAGAGAGAGAGAGAGAGAGAGAGAGAGAGAGAGAGAGAGAGAGATATAGAGAGATATATATATATATATAGAGTAGTATATATGAGAGGAGAGAGAGAGAGAGAGAGAGAGAGAGAGAGAGAGAGAGAGAGAGAGAGAGAGAGAGAGAGAGAGGAGAGAGAAGAGAGAGAGAATATGTATATAGAGAGAGAGAGAGAGAGAGAGGCATTTTTACTCTACGCGCATTACTTCCTCTCTCGAAGCAGTTACACTTTAGACCTATTTGAGGACATCACCTATACCCATTTAATCATTTTAATTATTTACGTATTGTAATTATTTTTATTTTTTATTTTAATTAATTAAGATAGTGTAATTATGTTTTTTTCTATTTAACTATTTAATTTCAAATTACTTCCTTTTTACAGATGCTCTATACAGAAAAAACGTGGAACTGAGATTCCTTTAACAGCCACAAACAGTGGAAAAACTCAACATATGATGAGATATAGAGAGAGATATATAGGTATATAAATATATATATATATATAGAGTTATATACATATATACATATATAAGATATATATAGTATATATATATATATATATATATATATATATATATATATATATATTAAGACATTGAAGGGACATTTGTTGGTTTAGACAGTAAAAAGCTCCATATATTATCGAGACTGTCCTAGTCAACCCACTACCCAAACATATATATATATATATATATATATATATATATATATATATATAAGAATATAGTATATATATATATATATATATATATAGAGAGATATATATATATATATATATATATATATATATTATTCACACACACACACACACACACACATACACCTAACCTTTAACTAAACTAAATCTAACCTAACCTTAATCCTTAAACTCCAACCTAATCCAACTAACCTATCCTAACCTTAACCTAACTCTAACCTAACCTAACCTAACTGTGAATTACACCTATCCTTCAGCCTGCACATTACACCTGAACTGAATACACCTGACACCCTAGCTTACCCACATAGACTACACCCTCCCCTAGATACATACACACACACAAACACACAACACCACAAACACACACACACACAGATACACTAACACACTTACACTCACACACACTCGATATTTTGATACCTCAGCTTTGATGGTTCATCTTTGATGACTCATCTTTGATGCCGTCATCTTTGATACCATCTATGATGATGGTTCATCCAAGATTAGTCACCTGCCTGGTTCATCTGATGGTTCATCTTTGATGCCCTCAGATTTATTGATGGTTCATCTTTGATGACCACTCCTTGTGGCCTCAACTTTGGATAATATCTAGCTTTTGATGCGTGGTTCATCTTTAGATAATTCATCTTTGATACATTTTCTAACCTTTTTCTAGCCTTTTTCTACCCCCCAACTGTTAACAGAGCTAGTTATTGATTGCCCTTAGATCATGTTTTTAATCACCAGGCAATCAGCAGGTCCTTCAGCAGTATGATATAACCTCAAAGACCGGCAGAAGACCCAATCCGCGTTCCCTTGCTCACTGCAAATCTTCAGCAAGTATGAGTTTCATGCACTCGCCTGTCGTAAACATATATATGCAAATATTCTGGCGAATGAAAAATATATATACTATGAGTCATTCATTTTATTTCACACTTAACATTTATTAAAACATTATGAACCTAAAACTGTAACTCTATTACAGACCTATTATTTAACACATATATTTATTAACATTATTTTTTCTTTTATATTTTTACTTAATACTTTTTAATTTATAAATTTTTAAAAATTGTATGTAAGAAGAAAAAAACCAGAGTGTCTGATATATAATCATTTTATTTTACTACAATTGTACGAAATTTTTTTACCAAAACATATACTTTACAGACCTTAAAGCGGTGCAAATCAGTAAATCAATAGAGGTGTTACCTAGCATCAAAGGGATTAGTATGCTTTTGTTTTACTGCTTTACTGCTTTAACTCATGTTTTACTGCTTTAACTCATATGTTTTACTGCTTTAACATATATTTATTAACATTACATACCTAAAGAAAACCAGCAAACCAACAGAAAGCCACTTGTTGTCGTACGCTAAGTATGCTTTTTGTTTTTACTGCTTTTTGACAGTTTTAAACCCTATAGTTTAATGTTTTAACTCATATGTTTACTGCTTTTTAACTCATATATTTATTAACATTACATACCTTAAAGCAGTAAATCAGTAACTAATAAAGCAGCATACAGCAAACAGCGAAGGCTTTTGTTTTACTGCTTTACTGCTTTAACTCATGTTTTACTGCTTTAACTCATGTTTTACTGCTTTAACTCATATGTTTTACTGCTTTAACTCGTGTTTTACTGCTTTAACTCATATGTTTTACTGCTTTAACTCATATATTTATTAACATTACATACCTTAAAGCAGTAAATCAGTAAATCAATAGAGGTGTTACCTAGCAACAAAGGGGGATTAGTATGCTTTTGTTTTACTGTTTTACTGCTTTAACTCGTGTTTTACTGCTTTAACTCCTTATGTTTTACTGCTTTAACTCATATGCTTTATTGCTTTACTGCTTTAACTCATGCTTTACTGCTTTAACTCATATATTTATTAACATTATGTTTTAATACTTTTTATTTTATTATTTTTATTATTATTATTTTATTTTTATTTTTATTATTTTTATTATTATTTTTATTTTTATTTTTATTATTATTATTTTTATTATTATTTTTATTATTATTTTTATTGTTATTTTCCATATATATATATATATATATATATATATATATATCTATTAGAAAGAGTATATATATATATATATTATTTATCTATTATATATATATATATATAAGAGTATATATATATATATATATATATAGTTATATATATAAGGTTGGCGCGCGTTACAAGGGTTATTGTTGGTTGTTATATAGGAGATATATATATATATATATATATATATTATATATTAGTGATGGGACGATTATGAAATTTTGCCGATGACGATGACGATGACGATTAGAGCAAATTTTGCCGATGACGATGCTGATATGATGATGACGATGACGATGCCGACTAATTGAAAAACTATTTTAAAAATCTCCTTTTCCCTCTCTCTCTCTCTCTCTCTCTCTCTCTCTCTCTCTCTCTCTCTCTCTCTCTCTCTCTCTCTCTCTCTTTTCTCTCTCTCTCTCTCTCTCTCTCTCTCTCTCTCTCTCTCTCTCTCTCTCTCTCTCTCTCTTTTTTTTTTTCTATTTTTTTTTTTTTTAACATTTTCCTAGCCCAAATTTTTCACAAGGATTCCAAAATTTATTCCTTTTCCCTGTAGCTTTTAGTTTTCGAATTTTTTTTTTTTTTTTTTTTTTTAGTTTCCTCGGTAAAATGGTACCAGGATTCCAACAATGTATTCCTTTTCCCTGTAGCTATTGTAGTTTTGAGATGTATATATAGACATAAAGTTGTTGAGTTAGTTAGCAGCATATATATATATATATATACATGAATATATATATATTATATATTCAATATATGATAACATTTATTATTATTATTATTATGTTACTATATAGATATAGTCTTATATATATATTATTATTATATATATTTTTATATTATATTATTATTATTAGTTATTATGATATTATATTATATTTATTATATATATTATTATTATTATATACATTTATTATTATTATTATATATACATATTTCATGTTATTATTCTTATATATATTATATACTATATTATTATTGTTATATTATATAATAATTATTTACATATTGATTTTGGACTTGAAGGTTGAAGAGTTATGTATATTGTTATTATTATATTATTATATATTATATTATTACTACATATATATATATACATATTATTACATATACAGCAATGAATATACATAAATAGATTTATTAGTTGACTATGGTGAAGTCTGCTTTTAATATTTTAAATGTTGCTTTTTATATATAGGTATAAATCCAAAAAACTAAACGGGATATTTATATTCTCTTGTTTAAATTTCCCTTCAAAATTTGCTCTGGAGTAAGATCAAGGGGAATAGCCATATATATAGTATAAGTTAAGGTATGGTTGCTGTTGTTAAGTTATATATAGCAGAGTAGTATAGCAGTTATACAGTATATATATATATATATATATATATATATATATATATATGTTAATATATATATATTGGATATATATATAATATATATATATATATTATATATGCAGATGCTATATATATATATATATATATATATATATATATATATATATATATATATGCTATTATTATATTATTATTATTATGTATATATATAATATATATATCATATATATTATATATATATATTATTACATGTTATTATATATATATATTATGTTATATATACATATTATTATTGTTATTATTATATTATATATATATATATATATATATTATTATATTATATACATATACATATTATTATATTTCATTTTACATATTACTTCATTTCCATTTTATATATATATATATACATATATATTATTATTATATTATTATATATTATATATATATTATTATATATATTATTATATATAATATATTATTGGTTGTTATATATATATATATTATATATATATATATAAAAAGAGATATTATTATATATATATATATATATATATATATATATATATATATATATATATATATATATATATTACTATGTATATGTATATATATATATATAGTATATATATATATATATATATATATATATATATATATATATATATATATATATATATATATATATATATATATATAGGTGATGTTTTAAAATATTTCTTTAATTTTGTAGGTCAAATATAAAAAGATTCCTAAAGATGACACATTTGAAACTTTCCTCGAAGGTATGGCAATGAATTATCCATAAGTCGTGAGTTGATTATTTATTAAACTTAAATATTGTTAATTGTTTACTTAAAGACAAACTTAGTTGTAATTCGCAATCCGTAAATGCTGTGCAACGTGAATCAATCTCGGTTAGGTTCCATTGCTGTGCAACGTGTATCCATGTAGGTTAGGTTGCATTGCTGTGCAACGTGTATCCATCTAGGTTAGGTTGCATTGCTGTGCAACGTGTATCCGTATAGGTTAGGTTCAACTTTACCCCCTTTTAAGTTTAGGTTAGATAAAAAGTGAGTTAGGTAGATCGTGGATTTAATATATTACATATATATATGGGTTATTAAGAAGAGCATATATATGGTAGTGTTATGTTGCTATGGCAAAGATATATATATTATATATATATATATATATATATATATATATATATATATATATATATAAAGATATATATATATATATATATTAGTATTATTATTATATGAGTTGGTTATTATTGTTGTTACTATATATACAGTTGCTATAAAGAATATTGTTGGTTATTATTATCGATACTACTATCGATATACTGAATAATCAAAGGTCAGACGAAATGTTCAGTTTTACCATATATATATATATGGTTAAGTTGGCTATGTTGTTATTAGTATAGTATATATATATATATATATATATTATTATATTATAGTTTTATATATATATATATATATATATATATATATATATATATATATATATATATATATATATATATATATATATATATATATATATATATATAAATATACAAGGTGACAAGGTGATTCAAAACCTCTGCGACAAACTCGGAGGGCTGATAGAGCAAACGATAAGGAACATTTATTGTTAAATAAGCTATGTTGTATGACGCTCGTTTCGCTGTTCGATGATGTGTTACCACGTGATGTTGTTTGACGCGTCGTTACTTGGTAACCGGAGATTTTGGGTATTCTAATGTTATGTATGAGGTGGAGCTCTCTTCGTCTATTTCCGTTCGCCGCACCGTAAACATACACATTATCATGTCGGTTAACTAGAGAAGAGTGTAGTGATCCATTCGTAATCGATGCCTACTCTGTACTGAATCAAAGATGAATTGGGAAAGGTAAAAGTATTGCCACGTGTTTCCGAAGGATGTTAAGGGTACACACATGAACGCACGCACAAACACATTAAAATTGAGAAAAAAATCGTCGGTAACCTACATGCAACGCGTCACACATAACATAAACTAGTGTACCTTCAATCGTCCGTAACTTTGAAACGAAGCGTCATACAACATAGGTTATTTAACAATAAATGTTCTTCATTATCGCTTGCTCTATCAGCCCTCCGAGTTTGTCGCAGAGGTTTTGAATCACCCCGAAGTATGAAGATATAGAAGATATAAAGAGCAGTTATATATATATATAGAAAGAGCAGCAGCAAAGAAAGAGTTATGTTAAGTATATATATATATATATATAGCATATATCATATATACATATTACATATTGTTATTATTGGTTATTATATTATTATATTATTATTATTACATATATTATATTATTAGATATATATATATAAAGATATTATATATTATGTTATTACATATTGGTTATTATTATTATTATTACATATATATATATATTACATATATTATTACTATTATTATTATTGTTGTTATTATGCTATATTATTACATATATTAATATTATTGTTATATGAGTTATTGGTTATTACTATGTTACATATATTACATACTATGGCTGTTACATGCAGAGCAGCATGCAGCACATATGCATTTG
>JABUQX010086193.1:2500-10000 GCA_015478945.1 Trachelipus rathkii | reverse complement strand
CTACAAGAGGAAACGAAAAAAAATCATTTTAGTGTGTGCTTGCTATAATAATCAAGACACTGTTACAATTCAATGTAACCAATATGTATAAATATGAGGAGTGTGTCTACAAAAAAAGCGGTACGTGATGGAGCTTTTTGGTTTTCATAAATGTAACAAGCACCTTTTGTTTATACAGAATCACATATTTTCATGTAAAGGACAGAAAAAAAATTAAAATTTGTTGTGCAGTGTTATCATAATGATATCTTCAACTGATTGGAGTACAATGATACAATTGGTTAGAATAGAATTGTCATGGGATGAGAAGACATTTATTTTATCATCAGAGCTACCGTACTGGCAGAGAGATTCATTAAGTTCTTGCAACTTTAACATAATTTGCAGAGTAACGTCATGTATGTATTACTGAAAGTTAGCGAACTTTAATTCTGGCCTGTATTTTCTTTAGTTCTTACTGAGCCTTAGTCGAATGATTAAAGTGTGACTCAATTGACCTATATTTTGAGAGAACTTTGCTGACTGCTGTTTGAGATGTCACAACATTTCTAATGTTGGTGGCTGACGGAGTTTGTGTTTTTCACTCAAGAAAGAAACAATTTTCTTTATATTGGCACCAGCATCTCTCATGACACAGTGAACATCATCTGGGGATAGGTTCCATTTCGCCAACATGCCATTGATCATTTCGTCAACATTCCAATAAATACGCCACTGAGATATTCACCTGTATGACGTTCAGTGAGAGGTTCAGAGCAGGACACAAAATTTGGCCTTTGAAATAATTGTCAACGGCATGACTACTCAGAGAATACAAAGAAACTGCTGATTGAGTATCTGACCATTCGTCGAAGGAGAAAGCTAACTTGGATGATTGTTTGATAGAGGTTATTAATTCTGAAACTTTAGTTTTAACGCTGTCATACATTTTCTTTCAAATAATATCTCCGTAGTATTTTTTTTGAGTAGTGTGTTGAAGAGACCGATACTTTCGTTAGCCGTACAAAGCCAAGAATTTCAACGTGACGAAACAGAAGATCGTCCACTACTATAATTTCTGTAAATTTACTATATCGATGCTTTATGATTTTTCGTTTCAGCGTCCCATATATTTGTATTTTTATATTAGTTTCAAGAGTAATCTGCTTTGTTCTTAAACTTGGAATTGGAGATCCTTTACTCTTTTACTCATTTTCCTTTCTACATTTTCCTTGTGTTTGTTGCTTAGATAGTTCTTAACCCAGATATCATTCTTCCTTTCCGAGAATAATTACGATTGCAAAGTGTACGGTTTGCGATGTCATGGAAAACAATATCGAAGTAATCCCAAACCACACTGGATAAGGATGCCATTGCGGAATTGCTTCAACAGTTGATTTCGAGCGAATATACTCACAAGTACGAGCGTATCAATAAATTAATATTGCTAGATTTCGATTGTGACTCAAATTACTGTCACTACCTTGAGACGGCATTAGTCAACTCATTCTAATCAATTTCTCACAAAAGTTGCTAAATTTTCTAACAAGTCCCATCAGAACATTTTCTTTTCGCATTCTATTTATTTTTAATATTTGCGAATGCGAATATATATATTTAATATTTGCCGAAAGTCAAATGAGAATATTTTCAAAACACCGATAGCTATATATATATATATATATATATATATATATAATATATTATCTTATATAATATATATATATATATATATATATATATATATATATTATTATATAATATAATATATATAATATATATTATATATATATATTATATAATATATATATATATATTATATATTATTATATATATATAAATATATATATATTATATATATATATATAATATATATATATAGTATATAATATAATATATATAATAATATATATATATTATATATATATATATATATATATATATTATAATTATATATATATTATATATAGTAAATATATATATAATAATATATATTATTATATATATATATATATATATATATATTATATATATATATATAACTATATATATATATATATATATATATATATATATATATATATATTATTTTTTGCACCTTTTCTCAAGAAAAAAATAGTCGCTGGAATCGTTCAGTTGCATTACAAAATTACAGTTATCGTACAGCGTTATTACTGCATGAAAAATGTTTGCAATATATAGCAGTAATAGTTGCAATTGGGGCCTATGATATTGATATTTGTTTTTTCCATATATTCACACTCTTCAAACACAGAAAATTTATTAACATTATGATAACTGTGGTAAAGAGAACCAAAAGAAAACTGGCCCGCCCAGCTCCGAAGCATACTTCTTGAAACAACGGGATGTATGCATTCTGAGCAGCATGTCATAAACTCCATTACATAGGCTATAATTAATATCAGGCTATAGAATACTTAGGGTTACATAGGCTATGATATAACAAATTTAACCGAACCATAAATTTAGAGGAGGAAAAAAACTTTAAGACAGAATGAACCTGCTCATCCCATCGACGATAACAGCAACCTTCCCATCTTTTCGGAAGTCACCGTAGCGTTCTTAGTGTCAAAGTTGTAGTCATTCCTAGGGTAGTTAGCGTGGAAACTACTCTGAGTTCTCACGTTAGACAGATTAAAGTGCAAAAAGATGTCTTTAATAAAGTTTGAACTACAGGTAAGAAAGTATTAATATAATTTAAAAACTAACTGTAGGATTGGAGCCTGAGTTACTCAGATATCACTATAACATGTAAATTGACGTATTTAAAGCAAAACACTAGGGGTGAAGCAAATCACGAGTGTTTAAGAATGGTTATGACGAATATATATATATATATATAATATATATTAGTTTATAAATAATTATATAATATATATATATATATATATATATATATATATATATATATATATATATATATATATATATATATATATATACAGAGGCGACTCCTACACTCGTGCTACTCGTGCTAAGCACGAGTTAACATTAGAGAAACGATCAATCCTTTACAAATATCATAATGCTACGATAAAATTCTCTTATTTTTTTGCAAAAATTGCTCAAATGAATAAAAATATTACATAATAAATATAAAATATTATGTAAAATTGAAACAAAAAGTGTAAGAATCATCGCTATTACATAATGCTATTTTTCAATCCATTAAAAAATGCGACTATTCGTGCCCAAATCGAATAGCGGAGATTGCGTACGTGAGAATTTTCCCTATAAAATTGTGTATATTGTTGCCTTTGGCATCTCTTAGTTACATTTTGATGTTGTCATTCTCTTTAAGTATAAATAGGGAGAGACTAAGTACTTTATTTATTTTAAACTTTATTTTAAACGTATATATATATGTTTTTTTTTTGGTTTTGTTTTTTTACAGTTGTCACCACAGCTCACATATATAATATATAAAGTAAGGAAATCTATATATATATTATTTATTATATATATAATAGAGAGATATAAATTTTATATTTTTTTAAAACTTATAATATATATATATATATATATATATATATATATATACGGGCGTCTCACGAGGTAATGCTTACAGAGGTGTATTTACCGTACGCGATGTTTAAATATGAAAATGTGTATGAATAAAAGTTCGATTTATTTAAATTAATTAAGGAGGAGGGGATATGTTAGATTGGTGTCTGCGCACCCAGCGCATACAAAACGCTCACAAACATGCGAATGTCGATGGGATGATAATTTTTATGGCTTCTGTCGAAATGCCCATTACAATGAGGTGGGGTTTTCGCTCTCGACTTTTTTGATACGGTTGTTCGCTATCACCAATGTAACCCATAAACAACTAGACGTTCCTCCGTATACATCATGTGCCTACACAAAGCCGAATGTTGGTCAAATAATAAATAATTAGTCCTAAATACAATAGTATCATCATCTAGTATTTAAAAATATCGATACAGCTAACAAAGGAATTAAATTAAAATACCTAATGCATACCCTTTTAGATTACATTGATCCGTAGCCTAATAAATACGGCCATGTGAATGTGTACAACCAACTAACAGCTATCATATGGAGGTTATGTCATAACCTACAAAATTATCCGTAATAAAGTGTAGTGAAACGTATAACTTCAGTGTGGTTTTTGTTAGTCAGAGCCAACATTTTGGAACATGCCACGTGACAAGTATACGCAGGACGAAAAGCGTGACATGTTGGAAGTGTACATTACGACAAAACAGGAATGCTCGCAGAGCTGCTGCAGAATATGGACAACGTTATCCACATCGACGACCGTCGAGCCACATGGCATTCCATAGAGTTTACAGACGGTTTCAAGGTACAGAGTCGATAGTTTAACCAACCCCCTCATCACATACGGGAGAGGGGTCGTCTCCGTACATTTGACGTCAAACTGGACCTTTTGCTATACACCCAAGAAAATCCAACGTCCTCATTACGGCAGGCTAGTTCGGTCTTGGGAATATCGAGGGAAACCATACGACTGATTCGTGTTGCATACAACATGTATCCATATAGGCCATACATTGTACATGGTTTGCATCGTGGAGACCAACAAGGGCGGCTGGGATTCCTGGCTGTCATTGATTGCCTTCTAATGGCTTGTATCGCGCGGACTTATTGAAAATATCTTATGGACCGATGAATCTCGCTTTACCAATAACGGTATATATAACAGGTGGAACTTCGCATATAACATATAACATTCACTAGCCATCACCAGATCTCATACTCAGTCAACGTTTGGTGTGGTATACTCAGTAGTAGGATTGTCGGGCCTTACTTCTTCGAGGGAAATTTGACAGGACAGCGTTACCTCCATTTCCTGCAGACCGTCCTTGTTAACCTCCTGAGTGATATACCTTTAAGGACACGACGAAGAATATATTACCAACATGATGGGTGCCCAGCACATAATGCAGCTATAGTGACGACCTATCTCGACAGAACCTTTCCGGGAAGATGGATCGAAAGATCTGGTCCATTTCCATGGCCTGCGCGTTCACCCGACTTAACACCACTGGACTACTTTCTGTGGGGGTATCTCAAACATACCGTGTACGCTGGGTTTAATGACCCAGTAACCTCGCCGGATGATCTTCGCCGTCGAATAACCAACGCATGTAGGGGAATCAATCCGGCATCACTGTCATTGGCATGCAATGAAACCTGGCGCCAGAGGGCTGAGGCATGTATTCGCGTGGATGGAAGCGTCTTCGAACATTTGTAAATACTGTATGTACAAGTTGAAACGACCTGACGTTCTTCTCCCTTCTTGCATGCTGTGGATATGATTCATAGGTGTAAATTTGTTATGATACTATTAACAACGTTATTACATTACATGTATCGATATTATGAACTGTCTTGAATACCATTGTTTTCTTCAACCTTTTCACATTCACGTTTAAAACTATTGTTGGTAACATTGACGCGTTTACCAACCTGTACATGTAACTGTATTTATTAACGAAATGATATTTTTATTTTTTTTATACTTCTAGTTTTATTTTAGTTTTTAAGATTTTTTTTTAACTTATTTTTTGATTTTTTTTTTAGATGTTTTTGTTTTTTTTTTTTTAGATTGATTGATTATATTGTTTAATATCTATATTTTTTTTTCTTTTTAATTTTTTTTTATTTTAGTTTTGTTTCATTTCACATATATGTTGAATTTTTTGTAATATTTCAGTGTTAATTTTTTATATTATTTTTTTTTATTTTTTGTTTTTTTTTATTTTTTTTGTTTTTTTTTTTTTTTTGTTTTTTTATTTTTTTTTTTTTTTTTTTTTTTTTGTAAGATTTTTATTATTTTTAAAATTTTTTTTTTTTTTTTTTTTTTTTTTTAAATTTATTTATTTTTAAAATCTTTTTATTTTATTGATGATATGACTATGCCGGGCGTCTAGTTGTTTATGGGTACATTACGTGGAAACGAACAATCGTATCAAAAAATGTCAAGAGGAAGACCCCCTCATTTTTTTATGTGCATTTCACAGAATCCATAAAAAGTATATCGTCCCATTCGACATTAGCATGTTTGTGAGCGGTTTTTCGTATTGCTAGTGCCAGACCACCAAACGAAACAGTATCTCATACTCATTAATGATTAAATAATCGAATTCTATTCCTACACATTTTCATACTTGAACATCCCGTACGGTGATAAACCGCTCTAACATACCTCGTGAGACACTCTTGTTATTATATATAGTATATATATATATATATATATATATATATATATATAGAGAATATATATATATATATATAATTATATATATTAATATTATATTATAGCAGAAATAAAATCTTAAGAAATGCAGTAATCAAAAAATTAAGTAACAGGAAGCTGGAAGAAAAAAGAAACTAGCAGCTGGAATTGGTCTAAGGTTTAACTTAGAAAAATGTTTGAGCACGAGTGTCAGCTTTTAGTGGAAGGTTACACGTGCATGTTGTGCTGTCCGATACTGAAGGAGGCAAGAGGAAGAAGCAAACCTCAGAGAAATTTTTAAGAGTGTCAGGAAGGAGGTGAGGAAAAAAGGTTCAAAGTAAGATAATTGGTACTTTCTACTGAGAAAATAATTTTAGTTGTCATGGGAGAAGAATTTTTGCACGAAATTTTGGTCATGAAATATAAAGTTGTAACGGTTTCTGGAATTTGAAGATGACAATAATTCCTAAAGGCAGCGTCCCTGTGGCTAATAGCACGAGAACAAGCAGAGTTAAACCAAGGTTTTCTAGGTTTAGTTGAAGGTAAAGATCATGGGGCGCACACCTCCATGCCAGAGAGAATTAGCTCGCGCTTTGCACACTCCTAGGAACCCTTTCCACGGAAGCTGTAGTCATTCCATGGGAAATCAAAGAAGTACGACCGCAAGTCGTCGGACTTGCGGTCGTACTATTTGCAGCATCGAAGTGCCAAAAACGTTTTCTCGCAGTAGGTGGGGGTCTTTCCTGCAGAAGACTTGAAGAGATAGAACAGAAAACAGATATGAGAGTGATCGGAGGAACCCAGAGGAAAGAATTTAGCAGAATAAGCAGAAGGATTAGAAGATTAAGAAAAGGTCTAGAAATTTTGATTATTCTCAAGATGATCAGAGATACGGGTAGGGAGCTGCACTAACTCCTCGAGGTCATTCTTGATTGAAAAGTGGTAGCAAGTTCACCAACTGTATCTTGAGATTTAGAGGAAAGCAATTGGCCAAGGTGAACGTTGAAATCACCAAGAATGATGATTTCAGAGAAATGTGAAGAGAGAGAATGTGTTCTAATTTGGAGCCTAAGTAGTCGAAGAATTTAGAATAGTCAGTTGAGTTAGGAGACAGATATACAGAACAGATGAAATTAATGGTAGATTGACAGGTTAGCTTGAGTCATTAGATAGAATATTCGTAAAACCCAAATCAAAGACACGGGAAAAACAACATTGGCAGACATTTGGCACAAACTGCCTTCGGCTGAAATTGATAAGAGATAGTTAGGAGT
>JABUQX010086192.1:22500-28349 GCA_015478945.1 Trachelipus rathkii | reverse complement strand
TTTATTTTTGTTTTATTTGCTTTAAACATTTTGTTTTTACCAAAACGTTTATGCTTTTCATGTTTATAACTTAAAAAATTTGCATTTTTACACACTCTAAAGCAGTAAATCAGTAAATCAAAATACCTACAACACCCTCCCCACCGCATCCATTGATCTATTGATCTATTGATCTATTGATTCAAGTCATATTTTGTATAACATAACAAAAAAACCTTTATTTATTTTGTTTTATTTGCTTTAAACATTTTGTTTTTACCAAAAATTTTATTGCTTTCATGTCTATAACATTAAAATAATATTGCATTTTTACACACCCTAAAGCAGTAAATCAGTAAATCAGTAAATCAAACCACCCACCCTACCCTCCCCATCCCGTCCATGATATATTGATCTATTGATTCAAATCGTATTTTGTATAACATAACAAAACTTTTATTTATTTTTATTTAAATATGTTTAAAAGTATAATTTGTACCAAAATTTTTATTCATTTTATGTTTATAACTTAAAAAATTAGCGTTTTTACACCCCTAAAACAGTAAATCAATAAATCAGTAAATAAAACCATCCCTCCCCTCCCCTCCGCCCCACTTCCACCATCCTATGATCTATTGATCTATTGTTTCATGTCACATTTCGAGTATCATTTTGGATAAACATAACATAAAATCA
Organism: Trachelipus rathkii; assembly: GCA_015478945.1. NCBI lineage: Eukaryota > Metazoa > Arthropoda > Malacostraca > Isopoda > Trachelipodidae > Trachelipus > Trachelipus rathkii. Next base: position 27,674 of record JABUQX010086192.1, on the reverse strand, counting down.
AGTTCTTTATACACTAACCAACGAATATATGCTAACGTAACAAAATTTTCACATTAATAAAGCTAACATAGCATCACCTGAACTAAGAATATAATGTACAACGACAAACCTAACACACTTTAAGCACGAATAAACTGTTAACATTAACAAAGTTCCACACTTAACAACAGTAAAGTAACTAACATAGCATACAAAAACATAACCTATTCACACTTTGTCAAGCATATCTCTAACATATCAATGTTAATTTTACATTAACATAGTAATATTTAACAAAAATTTATCATAACGTTACCTATCTATCATAATTCCCAACGAATAATTGCAAACCTAACAAAGTTTTATCCAAACATAACATAAAAATAAGTTCTTTGAATAAAATATCATAGTAAAGTGTAATAGTTTACTGATCCTAAAGCAGTAAATCAGTAAATCATATCCGAAACATAACATAAAAATAAGTTCTTTGAATAAAATATCATAGTAAAATGAAATAGTTTATTGATCCTAAAGCAGTAAATCAGTAAATCAAAACACCCGCCCTTTCCCCTCCCTTCCCCTCCCACCCTTCCATAATTTATTGATTCAGGTCAAATTTCGAGTATCATTTCGGATAAACATAGCATAAAAATAAGTTTTTTATATACTAACCAACGAATATATGCTAACGTAACAAAGTTTTCACATTAATAAAGCAACATAGCATAACCTGACTAAGAATATACATGTACAACGACAAACCTAAAACACCTTACGCACATGAATAAACTACTAACATTAACAAAGTTCCATACTTAACAACAGTAAAGTAACTAACACAGCATACAAAACGTAACCTATTCACACTTTTTTCAAGCATATCTCTAACATATCAATGTTAATTTTACATTAACATGGTAATATTTAAAAAAAATTATCATAATCTTGTCTAATTATCATACTTACCAACGAATATATGCTAACGTAACAAAGTTTTTTACATTAACATAGTAATATTCAACAAGAATTCATCATAACCTTACCTAACTATCATAATCCCCAGCGAATAATTGCAAACATAACAAAGTTTTATCCAAACATAACAAAAATAACAAAGTTTTATTCAAACATAACATAAAAATAAGTTCTTTGAATAAAATATCATAGTAAAGTGTAATAGTTTACTGATTTTAAAGCAGTAAATCAATAAATCAGTAAATCAAACCACCCGCCCCTCCACTTCCCTCCCCACCCACCCTTCCATGATATATTGATCTATTGATCTATTGATTCAAGTCATATTTCAAGTATCATTTTGGATAAACATAACATAAAAATAAGTTCTTTATATACTGACCAACGAACATATGGTAAAGTAACAAAGTTTCCACATCAATAAAGCTAGAATATCATAACATGAATTAAGAATATAATGTACAACGACAAACCTAACATACCTTACGTAGGAATAAACAGCCAGCATTAGCAAAGTTCCATACTTAACTACAGTAAAGTAACTAACATTGCTCACAGAACGTAACCTATTCACAATTTTTTCAAACATATCTCTAAAATATCATTGTTATTTTCACCTTAACATAGTAATATTTAAAAAAAAAATTCATAACCTTACCTAATTATCATACAGACCAACGAATATATGCTAAGGTAACAAAGTTTTCACATCAATAAAGCTAACATATCATAACCTGAACTAAGAATATAATGAACATCGACAAACCTAACATACCTCACGTATGAATATTCTGCTAACATTCACAAAGTTCCTTATCGAAGGTAAAGTAGCTAACAGGGCATATAAAACTCAATGTATTCCCACTTTTTCAACATATCAGCAGCAGCTAAAGCAGTATTACGTAACAAAATCCCTTAACAAAGTGTCCAATCTATCAAAGATACCAGCATCTTGAACTATGAATTGATACTACCTTCATCAAAGTGTCACTCATATCAAATATAACATCATTTTGAACTATGAATAAACATAGATATTAGCAAAGTTCTCGGGCAAACCTAACATTACTCAACAAAAACTTAATCTAAGCCCACGTTTCTAACACATCATCACCAGCTAACACGGTAATATTTTACGAAACTTATCATTTCTCTAACAAATCAGTGTTAATTTCACATTGTCATAGTAATATTTAACAAAACGTAACAGAAATTAAACATAGCCTAACATATTTAACACTTACAATGGGTGAAAACCTACAATAGATACCAACATTTGGGACTATGAATAAGACATTAACATTTGGACCTATGAATAAGTTCTCAACCTACCCCTCATTACATTGCAAAAGTCAACATATCCCTGCTTTTCAATCATATCATCAGGAGTTAAAGCTGTATTATCTAACAAAATTCCTAATCAAAATATCCAAACTATCAAAGATACCAGCATCTTGAACTATGAATTGATACTACATTCATCAAAGTGTCTGTTGCAGATCAAATATAACATCCTTTTGAAACTGATGAACAAACGAGGACATTAGCAAAATTCTCTGTCAAACATCATAAAATAACCTATCGATCATACAGATCAACGAATAAGAGCTAACATAATAAAGGCTTTCATTAACAAAGTTCTTTGCTTATCAACGGTAAGGTAACTAACATTAACCATAAAACTTAGCATATTTCTAATTTTCTATCACATCTAAACAAAGCCAACATAACATTACCTGAACTAAGAACATTATGTATCACAACAAACCTTACTTATGAATAAACTACTAACCCCGGCAAAGTTCAGAGCATAATATCGATGAAGTACCTAACATTACACACACACACACATACACACACATCAATTTTAGAGACACTTTACTCAATACATTATCCAGCCAAGCATCACACTAACTTACTGATCACATGACTGTTATTTCTATAACGTCATGCATCTGTGTTCCGTTTTCTAAACGTTGTTGGAAAACATTTATATTTTTCACATATTTAATATAAACATTTCGTTTTCTTTTATATTTTCTTTTAAGTTTTTATTATTCTTCTTTATATTTATATTTTGTTAAAAGTTTTATTTATTTATTTTGTTTGTTAAGTTTTATTTCTTAAGTTTTTATTATTTTATAAGTTTTATTTTATAAATTTTACTTATTTATTTTAAATTTTTATTTTAAAACTTTTTATTTATAAAATTTTATATATTTTAATTTTTAAAAACATTAGGTTTTTACTAATTTTTTATTAAAAATATCTACTTTATTGACCATAAAGCAGTAAAACAATAAATCAGTAAAAAGTAAAGCAAACCAATCATCCCATCCCTCCCGTCAGTCTATGATCTATTGATCTATTGATTCAAGTCATATTTTAGGTATCTTTTTTGTTTAAACATAACATTAAAATAAGTTCTTTGTATGAACATAACATAATTTATTAAAACATTTTGTTTTTAGCAAATTTTTGTTCTTTTTAATAAAAAATATCAATTGATCAATAGATCAAACTCTAATCAACCACATGCTGAACTAAGAACATAACGTATAATAGCTTATTTAGCATACCTTACATAAGAATAAACTGCTAATACCAACAAAGTTCACTGCACAATATCGGTAAAGCAGCTAATACCAACTATAAAACGTAAACTATTCACCCTTTTTCAAGCATATATCTAACATATCAATGTTATTAACATATAAATTGTAATATTTAACAAAACGTAACAAAAATGTACCAAAGCCTAGCTATCTATCACTCTTTTTGCCGAATAAATGTTAACATAAAGTTTTAGCATCGATTAAGCTAACATAACATAATATAACCTGAACTATGAACATAACTTTTCTTAATTTAGCTAGCATACCTTACGTACGACATTGACATAGAAATATTTAACAAAACTTAACAAAAATTTATCATAACCTAACCTAACTATCATACAGACCAATGAATAAGTGCTAACATAGCAAAGTGTTCACATCAATAAAGCTAACATAGCATAACCTGGACTAAGAACGTTATGTAAATCAACAAACCTAACATACCTTACGTATGAATAAACCTGTAACATTAGCAAAGTTCCCTACTTATCAAAGGTAAGTATCTAACATTGGAGACAAAACTCTACGTGACAACACTTTTCCAACATATCAATGCTAATTTTACAATGACATAGTAATATTTAACAAATCAAAATTTTATCATAACCTAACCTAACTATCACAGTAACTAACGACTATTTACAAACATAACAAAGTGCCCACATCAATAACACTAACGCAGCATAACTTGAACTAGGAACATAACATACCTAACATACCTAATCTGCGAATAAACTACTTTCATTAACAAAGTTCTTTGCTTATCAACAGTAAAGTAACTAACATTGGCCATAAAACTTAGCCTTTCTCCCATTTTCTATCACATCTATGACATATCAATGTTATTTAATATTAACATAGTACTAGTTATCATATAATAGCCTTATTAACATATTGAATGGCGAATAAATGCTTAAATATCAAAGTTTTAACATCAGTAAAGCTGACACAATATCACCTAAACTAAGAACATAACATACCTTACGTACGAATGAACTACTTTACCTTAACAAAGTAAATAACATTTGATGTTTCAACTTACCATTATATGTTAACATAACAATCTCAATCTTTCCTATGCATATCGAAAAAAAAATATTTTTACTATCACATACACAAACATTATTATTTTTTATTATTTATATTATTATTATTATTATTATTATTATTATTATTATTATTATTATTATTATTATTATTATTATTATTATTATTATTATTATTATTATTATTATTATTATTATTATTATAATTATTCCACATAGATCTCTTAACTTATTTACGACCTATATATATAGATATATATAACTACAACCACTACACAACTAAAAAACCCAATACTAGTCCATACCCATACCTACTAACATCACCCATACTAAACACATCCAACACTATACCACCCTAACTATATATATAATATATATATATAACTCCAACACAACCCACACAACACCACAAACAACCCAACAACCATATAACACACCTACATACCTATCACTAATAACACACAAACCTCATACACAATAATAACCCCATAAAAACCAAACAATAAACAAATAAAATAAACCACAATATAATATAAAACCACTACACCACACCACA
>JABUQX010086192.1:0-2500 GCA_015478945.1 Trachelipus rathkii | reverse complement strand
TATTATTATTAAAAAATATATATATATATATATATATATATATATATATATATATATATATATATATATATATAAAGCTGATCCAATTTCATAGCCCGGGAATCGTAATTTAATAATGAAAAGCAGCACCAAGGCTCTGTACGAACAAACAACTCCTACATGTTTCATTGTGCCATCCTGGCAAATGCCATCTCATGCATTATGAACAATTATCGTTGTAACAAATGTCCCCCTCATTTAAAAACCAACTTTTACAAGATTTATGGATGACACTTTTTGCTATTTATCAGAAATATGATTCCCAACTTTTTACATATATAAATTCCCAGTTATCCAACATTACGTTCACCCGAGAAGACGAAGTTGACAACTCACTCGTTTTTAGACTATTTATTAAGAAAACAACCACAGATTTTACCACGTCCATATTTAGAAAGAAAACTTTCACTGGCTTGGGTCTAAACTTCTTCAGCCACATTCCGCTATCATATAAATGCAATAGTATTAAAACTTTACTGTTCAGAGCTTTTCATTTAACATCCACTTACACACTTATGCACAATGAATTTCGTTTTTTATTGAACTTTTTTGGATCAAATTTTTTTCCCCATTCTCTAGTTTATAAATACATTAATAAGTTTCTGGATTCTAGGTTTAACCCTCCCTCTCTTACAGCCTCAGTTCCTAAATTAAAACTATATCTTTCTTTGCCTTTCTATGAACACATTCACATTAAACTTTCTAAAGACCTTTCTCATTTTCTTTTTAATACTTTCCCTCAACTTGATACCAAATTAATTTTCAATTCTTCACATAAAATAGCATCTTTCTGTAACCACAAGGAAAAGACCCCTGCTGCTCTCCAAGCCTCTGTCATTTATAAATTTAGCTGTGGTGGCTGCGATGCCTCCTATGTTGGTAGCACTCAGCGCCAACTCGCTGTCAGAGTGGATGAGCATAGAGGTATTTCCACACGTACAAATTTATTACTCAATAGCCCTTCTCATTCATCCATACGTGATCATGCACACACACTCGATCATCCTTTTAATTTCACTAATTTTTCTATACTATCCTAAAAATCGGGGTACACAAACCAACTCATTACATTTGAATCCATCCACATCGCAGAAATTAACCTCTCAACAGTGATAGCGGCCCCAAAGTTATTGCTGACTTGACCAGTCTGTATTCACGAGACCTGATGATGATTTCGCTATTTTGATCTTTGCATTAGTTCTATTCTGGTAAGTTTCTTACACTGCTCTAAATGTCATTCTGTTTTCATGCTTTTAATTAAGTTACCCACTCTGTCAAATATTTCATTTATATTTCTAATTGTTTATTTGTTAATTTTGTTAAAACTTTGGTACTAGGCCTACTTTGAAGATTTGAGTTTTCCGGTTCCGCTAGTTAATATGAAATTTAAAATGTTTAAGTTAAGATAATTGATAACTGTAGACCAATTCTATTTTATATTACGAAAGAAAATATTTGTTTATCCCAAACATTAATTTATTTATAACCTCATTTTGTTGTTCATTAGTCTATAGTTTTATTTTTTATTTTTATTTTTTGTTTGTATTTTTGTTTATTTTTATTTTTATTGATATCTCCAGCCTGATGATGGAAACTGATAAGCTTTCCGAAACGTTGTAAACTAATTCAATAAAGATTTTCATCTGGAGCCTTTGGTGCTGCTTTTCATTATTAAATATATATATATATATATATATATATATATATATATATATATATATATATATATATATATATATATATATATATATATATATATATATATATATATATATATATATATATATATATATATCAGTTTTTCGAGGCAAGATTCATACATTTTAAATTTATAAAGCTAAAAACTTTTGAGAGAGAAGTCGCAAAATTTTGACAGTTTTAACTGAAACCATAACTTAATTATTCTTAACTAATTAAATGGAACTTGAAGGTACTACTACAGCGTTATTGATTCAAACTACTTACACTATGAAATTAACAACAACAAAAACAACAACAACAACATTAACTTAACTAATTAAATGCAACTTGAAAGAAATCAAAATAAATAAGAGACCATGGGCGTCCGCATTCATAGGGCGAGGGGCACTTGCCCCCTGAATTTGGGATCTGAAATTTTAAATAATATATATATATATATATATATATATATATATATATATATATATATATATATATATATATATATATATATATATATATATATTATATTATTATTGGTTTAAAACTACAACTTTTGGTTTAAAACTACAACTCATATCTCAAAAACTACAATAGATACAGGGCCAGACGGGCAAATTCAATTGATCACGTTCTATACTTATGCCAATTATATTTAAAAATTGTTATATATATATATATATATATATATATATATATATATATATATATATATATAAATATTGAAGTGCCTCCCCATGTTTTCGGTTCACGAGCCGCCACTGATATATATATATATATA
>JABUQX010086191.1:25000-27897 GCA_015478945.1 Trachelipus rathkii | reverse complement strand
CCTAATAATTTTTTATAGTTTTTATTTATTATAATAAAAACTAAGAAATGGCCAGGTAAACAAAATATTCCCTTTCAAACCACCAAATTCAGAAACTAGACATCCGCCTTTTTTGTGAGCTTCGCCAACGTCTCAGGTGGTTGAAAAACTCAAAAAAATGAGATTTAATCATTTATCATATATATATATTATATATATACTATACTATATTATATATATATATATATATATATATATATATATATATATAATATAATATATTATAATATATATATATATATATATTTCATATGTATATAGTGATGCCTCGCTCTATCGCGGTTCATTTATCTCGGCTTCAGTGCTCGCGGTTTTCTTTTCTGACAAATACGATATCTTTATCACATTTAATTTTTTTATTACTGTATATAACATTATATTATATATTTCTTATAGGTGTATACGTATATAATGCCATAGGAAGTTTTTACAGTATAAAGGCTCAAAATATACACATACAAAACATACATGTATTTACATAAGAATACATGTACATATGTATGTAGTACATGTACATTCTCGCGTGTTTGGTATTCTCTCTCTCTCTCTCTCTCTCTCTCTCTCTCTCTCTCTCTCTCTCTCTCTCTCCTCTCTCTCTCTCTCTCTCTCTCTCTTCTTCTGTCTCTCTCACTTCTCTCTCTCTCCCTCTCTCTCTCTCTCTCTGATACCCGCGTAAACTGTAAGGAACAATAGACAATATATATATATATATATATATATATATATATATATATATATATACTATTATATATAGATATAATATATATACTATATATATATATATATACTTAGCGTTATGTAAGCTAGGCCTAGGACAGTGTGTACAGTGAACATGTATAAAGGACTTAAAATGTTACTATAAATAGTATATTTTTCCTCCCTCCCCACTTACTTCGCGGATTTTCACCTTATCGGCGGGGGGGTCTGGAATGTAATTCCCCCGCGATAGCTGAGGCGTTCACTGGCTATATTATTAGTATATATATATATATAGATATATATATTATAATAGTATATACTATATATATAAATAATATATATCAATATACGATTATTATATATTTATATTATAAATTATTACATATTTACATGCTATATATTTAATCTATATATTTATATGCTATATATATATTATATAGATTATATTATATTATATATATATATATATATATATATATAGTATATATATCATATATATATATTATATACATATATATATATATATAAATATATATAATATATATATATCAAAGTTTACATACAAGGGAAGGGGAAATATGTATGTGTATGTACGTGTGCGTATGTGAGTGAGAGTTTAAAGTGTCAATGTACAAAATTTTTCACGTTATTGAAGGGAAAAGGGGTTATACAGTATTTCGAAATGCTGATTCAGCTTTGAGAAAATGATATCTCGTATCTGACTCTGAAGTAAGACTTTGAATTAAGTCTTCCTTGAAAACCTTTACGCACATTTCATTTCAAAATAAAACTTCGAAAATCCTTGGAACAAAATTGAAAAAGAAGAAAAAAAAAGAGCCAAAATAGCTGAATTTAAAAAAGCTAAAAGACAAAAAGGGCTAAAAGGTCACTTTTAAAAGCTTCACAAGCAGGAAATATAAAATGCTGAAGTCATCTCTTTTAACTTTAATGGTTTCGCATTTCAAGATTCGGAAACGATTTTTAGCTTTTTATTTCTTCATTTATTGAATTATTTATTTTAGTTTTAAAATTTGGTCTCTTAATATATTTACCATTCCCTATTGCATTTTCTTTAATATTTTCATACCAATTTGCTTCTCCTCCCTCCCATTCTCCTCATGATGCATAAATATGAAATTTGTTGTCCTTATCATATCCACATCCTAAAATTAAAGTTTCCTTTGTATATTCCTAAGGACGAATTGGGAGAGAAAGATCATTCCAACGAAGGAATTAGAAGGACATTGATTATTTTATTCTTCATTTTAATCTCCAAAATAGAATCTCTTTCACTCATTCGTAAATGCAGTTAATCTTTAACCTCTATTTTCTTATCTATTTATCCTTATTACTGTATTTGTTACGCTATCTTAGTTTACACGTGTCTTTCTTTCTATATATCTCTTAATTCTCATGTATTTCAACATTTCTTTGTGTCTATCTATCTTCCATCAATAAACCGGTTTCGTCTTATTTGATCTTTTGTTACTAATAACTTTTATTATAATTTATGTTTTTGTTTGTTATATTTTGTTTCATTGGTAGAACTTTCGTCCGTGAATGGAAACTTAACTCATCAAGGCCGACTCGTAATTTGGTCGGAAGGAACTTCTTCCTTTTTCTCTCTCGATGTTTTTTCTTTGTTTATGGTTTTGTTTGAAAGGGATTGAGAATTCACATCATTCAAACTTTGATATTCCGCCTTAATTTGATCTGTCGAATTTTAATAAACTCTCTCTCTCTCTCTCTCTCTCTCTCTCTCTCTCTCTCTCTCTCTCTCTCTCTCTCTCTCTCTCTCTCTCTCTCTCTCTCTCTCTCTCTCTCTCTCTCTCTCTCTCTCTCTCTCTCTGCCATCTACGTTAGCTAAATTTAATAAACAAACCGGATGCAGAATGAAGCCACAAAAGGTGAGTGTTTAAGAAAGGCTCAACAACAATTATTTTATTGCAATAAAATTAAAATTTTTAGGTAATTGTGAAAATCAATAATGGCTTCTTGGTGTGATATTTAAATTCTAAGGAAGTTACTATGAGAGACTTTTTAGGTTTTCAGTGATTGATTAGATATCTGACTATCGAGAGAAATATATATATATATATATATATATATATATATATATATATATATATATATATATATATATATATATATATATATAT
>JABUQX010086191.1:0-22500 GCA_015478945.1 Trachelipus rathkii | reverse complement strand
TGAAAAGGAACCATTTTTTTTTTTTTTTTTGAAGATACATCGCTTTATTTATAATTATTTCTTAATTATATCAAATTTTCACATTTACAAATTATATTTTAAGAACTTCTTAATTAAAGTATGGGTGAGGACATGAAATAAAAATATTAGTTCACATTTTGAAATTATTTGGTAACTTCATCTTAGAATTAGTTTGTTAATCATAATAAATGCTGATATCGAGTTTCAAGAAAAAGAATGAAAGGTGATGATTTCATTTGCAAATATGCCCTAAACTTTTTCAAAGATCGAAAGGGGGAAATATGTCGAATTTCATTAATGAGCTTTCTGTGGCGTTAGAATTGTTGGTAATTTCTGTGTGAATCGAACTTCTCCAGAATATCTCTGTGTTTCTCACTTTACTGCCATAGCGTCACTATCTGCCTATAGTGGGAAAATCCTTTTAATTTAAAATATAAACTTTCGAAAATTACGCTTTTTTCTTATCTATTTTCACAATTACACAACTTAGAATAACTTCTTAAGATAGAAAGTACGATTTTAATTCTAAAATCTTCAACATTTGCAAATTTATTTGGTGAATCTTAACTTAGTGAGTTTTTTAATACTGTGCTGATAGTTGTTTTCATTCTAATTTGTAGAACTAATATAATTTGTTGTAATATATTAATGGCATTTATTTTCGTATGTCGATATATTGACTGTAAATATAGATTGTATTTTTATTTTAGTATATCGATATATCGATGCTTTAAATTAATTTCTTTGGTTCTCAGTGAAATTATCTAATATATTTTTGTTTTTTATAGTTAATATACGAAATAACATCATTATCTATCATCATATAGTTATTTATTAATATAAGTTAAAAATTTTCTTAAACTTCTAACTAAAAAGGCTATTTTTTCTTATTATAATATTTATTTATTTCATCCATTTTAAATTTATGAAATCTTCTTATAATATTAAGTGTGTACGAGATTTTTTTCACTATATATTATCAATATTCATTTGTAAAATTATTATTGTGTAAACCTCTATTGTCACAGGCCCTTTCAAATGCATTTCAAACCCATTTTTAGAAGTTCTTACAATTGATTTAATATTCTCTAATTTGTAAATTATTGTAATAGAGTTTCTCTCAAAATTAATCATGTTATACATAGCTCTGATAATTATTTATTATAGTTTTATATTTCATCGTTATTCTTAATTTATTTGAATGTTTTTATAAATGTGGATAAAATTTCGAATATATACTATTGTTTTTTATTATTGAACCCAAATATTCCATTTAGAGTTGGAAGCAACCCTCTTTTTAATTTATGAATTAAATATTATTATTAACTTATTTCTAATTATTTATTTATTATCATATTTTTCATTTACATTTTCAACTTATATTTACAAATCATTTAGAATTAACTCTTTAATTATAAGTACTCGATTTTTTCATATAAATTTTACTACATTATTTTGAATATAATTTAATGTTTTCACTTCATTATTACTTTTATATTAAAATGTCTATTTTCAAGACTTTTCAATTTTTTACTCAGTTTCATTAATGATATAATATATTTATTAATTATTTGTCATGTATTTTATTATCATGAAATTTATCTCATTTTCTATATAAAGTCATGATATATAAAGAGATTGATAATTTATTATAATGTTTATTAATTGGTGGTCTTAATATAATTATCTTCAATTATCTTGGTAAATTATTCTATCATTATTCCAATTAAATAAATACCTCATTAATTATTATTTTACATTTAGTTGTTGAAAACCTGTTTTTAATATAAAATATACTATTTTTAAATCTTTATCTAAAATACGTTATTATCTTTATTTCTTTAAATAATTTTATCACTAGTGTGTGATCAGAATTTTAGAACTTTTAAAGACTGATTTTTCCTAAGGTATTGTTACAATCTATTTGAAATTATATGTAGGTGTGTTAATGATCTATAAATATGATTGAGTTTTTAACGGTATGATCAGCATTTGAAATTCAAGGTTTTTGAAACAATTGATAATGACAATTTATTTCAGAAAGTTAGATAAATATGACGTTAAATATGGATTTTTAGTGTCGTTAATATTGTAGACGTGGTTTTTTTTATATGTAATTATTTTTCAATATTATGTTTTATTAATACCAAAAATAGTCAATAGAAGAGCAATCATAATACTCATGTTTATAAATTTAATTAATAAAATTTAACATCTTTAATAATTATTATTCGCTTTTTCTATTAATTTTTTCAACTTTAATTCAATATATTAGAATACTCTATAGCCAATATATATTTATTTTCCTTATTTATTCTAACTCCTTTGAAATATATTAATTGTTATATTCCTTAGTAAATATTCAATATTTAACGGGATATCAGCATTATGTATAGTTATTAAATATTGAGGTAGTTGCATGTAGCTATGGAATACAAATTATTTCTCTCTATAAAATCGGAGAATTTTCGAATATTTCATTTAATATTAAGTTTATTTATTTTGTATTTGAGGAACAATATCCCTTTTTATTTTAGTAATGGTAAAATTTTCAATAATTCTGTATTTTTATTTTAATTATATTTTTATAATAATATTTTTCATTTCTATGTTATTTATTTTTTGTGAATATATTTTATTTATATATTTTTTCAATTATAATATATAATTATATATGAAATTTAAACTCTCTAATTAATATACATTGTAATATTCATTACACTGCTTTTTTTTTCTCCTACATTATTTCACTATTACAAAATTAGAACTTTCATTATGATATTAATGTACAGTTTTTTTCTCTAATATAAATTTATTTTCATAACTTACTTTGTAAATATTATTTGTTTTAATATAAATTCTTATATTTTATTATTGAAGAGTTTTTTAATACTAGTATTTTTCTATTTTTTGTTGAATATATATAATAATATGGTTTTCTATTTGATTCCTTTATATTTTCAATATATATAGTCATATGTATATATATATGTAAATTTATTAAAGTTAATTATGATTAATTTTAATTGGACGTTTTTGTAAATGCTAATTATTTTCGAATATATTTTGATTTTATTATATTCTATAATTATTTCTATTATTATTTTGATAATAATTCTTTTTAAAATAAATAATATATATTATTATTAATTACTTTCTAATTTCTTATTTTCTATTCATATTTTCTATTATATTTAATTTTATTTAAATATCTTATAAATAGTATAACGAATATTATTTATTATTATCCTAAAATATTATTAAATAATTACTTGAATATTATATTGGATATATATTACTTTAAATAAATTGAATTTATAATAACACTTCCTTAGCAGTTGTTGCATTATTAGAATTATATATTTATAATTGTTATTATCATTTTGATATATAAATGCTATAATTCTCAGACAGAAGGCGCAGAAACAGTTGTAAATCTCTATATAAGATGAGAACGAAGTAAATGTTTTGTAGAGCGATTTATTTTAAATAAAATCATATGATCTAATAGTCTCGATGATTTTAACACTCCATGTCTGATGAAATAAAAATTAAAACTTGATATAAGTTACTAACTTTTTTTTGTGTAGCAAAGTTTTTCATAATGGCACAAATTATAATAAATCTCTTTAACTCTACGATGTCTTTGCCGATAACATTTCAAACTATTTTTGAATTACATATTATATTGATTGGGGAAATCTTAATAAATTGAGTTTTTAAAGCGTATATTCTAATAGAGCTATTTGTAAAAATTTAATTTAGGTGTATTGTTTATCATTGAATGTAGTTCTAATCTTCTTAAAAATGCTATGATTAATTTAATAATTTATTTATAGTTTAGGTGTCTTAAATTGACGTTTTTTAATGAATATGTTGTATTATTATAATTTATTGTCATTTATTTAATATGTTGATTTATATTCATTAAAATTGGATACTTTAAATATATAGAGTTTGTGTAAACTCAGTTATTTTAATAATAAAAATTTTTATAACTTTCATAAAGTTATTTAGCGCTTTTTTTCTTAAGATTTCAAGTGATAACTTACGAAAATTTTTATCAGTAAGCTCGATTTAAAGGTACGGAATTTGTTTCCTATTAAAATTTTTTACTAATATTTTTAGTATAATTATATTTATATCTATTAAATTGTTCGTTCCTTGTGTTAACATTATTAAATCGGTTTTTTACTAGTATAGATAACATTAATTATTAATGTTGTTTTATAATTAGAAAATTTGTTTCAATTTTATTCAAAAATTATATAGCTAGATATATTATAGTTATGAAGTTTATTAATATTTTAGGTGTCTTATATTTATTGATCTGTTTTAATATATGATATATTAATTTCTAATATATTTGTTTTAATTTATACCATAATTTATGTAATTTTTGTGTTTGTGTGTGTTGAATAATCATTTATTTTTTATATTAATATATAATATTTATTAACATTTTCTATAATTTACAGCTTTATTTTTCATTATTTAATATTTTATTTATATCATTAACAAAATTATTAAGTAGTTAAATGCGCTCCTCTGAAATCTCGTTACGACATCTTCCTACATCTCATACACAACAACATTACTAGAAAATTCATTCCGAGCGTCAAATCATATACCACACACACACTATCGTATCATCTACTAAACAAACGCACTACTATCATCCGCATCTTAGAACACAACAATTCACACATCTCGATCTGCATCCACATTCGAAATCACACACACAAACATTTTCCACAAGCAACAAAACATATTTGCTGATCTCTCTCAATTCTTACGTCGCTCTTTCTTATGGTTTCCAACTGCTCTCTCTTCTCTAATTCTACAACTCCTCTCTTTCTCACCTCTATTTCTTGTTTCTCTTCAACTCACTCCTACATCTTTTTACCATTAGTTTGTGCTCGTAACAACCACGCTACTATTAATACCACGTAAAATCTCTTTAATCCTCTCCTCTACTTATCTCTTTCAGACCTCTATCTTCCCTCTAAATTTTTCACATTTACATACATTTCATAACCTAACTTCTTTCTCTACAATGTAACTGCATTCTTCCCCTCAATCTTCTCCATCCATACCATCTATCTCTTGAAATCTATTTTGGCTTCAACATCTCCTAAACATACTTGATCTTCTTATTAACGAGCTCTTCTTCTCAGCATTTACAACCACTCATTTATACTTGCGCTCTCTATCCTCTGCTAGCAAATTTCATCCAGAAGCCGACCTAAGCAATTAGTATCTCTGCTTACAATATTAAGACGTTACCTTCCCTTTACTCCATTGTACTGTCTCCCATTCATTCATACCTCTGTATACTCGCATTCACTCTCTCGCTACTACTTTCTGTTACTCTTTATCTCTCACTCCCTGCTCTTATATCCTCTCATACTCTTATCTTCACACTAACAACTTTGTCTGCATCTCTCTCTCACACTCTCCTCTCTCTATCGATACATACTCTATACAAATATTCTTACTCATACATACTAATCTTACATACCGTCTTTTTCTTTCCACATCTCTTCGCACTCAATCTCAACCTAATTTTAACCCACATCTTCTTTACATCTCATGTTCAGTCTGAATTTTCAGCTCCCTCCTTCTCTTCAAACATTCTTCTCTGAAATTCACTCTTCTGCTATCACTACTCTACTCTACACAACTTCTGTTTTTCTAAACTCCTGCACTCATTATCTCGCTACTTTGAAAAAAATAAATTGTGTATACATCCATTGCAGATATACATCTGCCTATTTCTCCACCAATTAGCTCAGTGTATAAGTTGCATCTTCATTAATATATGAGCTCTTTCGTCTTGCGTTTATTAACCTTTCATACTCTCATTCTCTCAACTCTACATACATTTCAATATTCTCACTCATCTTATTCTTTACCACAACTACTACATTTCTCCTCTCTCAGTTTCGTGAAACCAACCCTAGTATATTCTCTACTACTTCAACAAAACAATTTCACACTCTCTCTCAATCATCTCATCACGCTTCTCGCCTCTTCAATATTTTCACTCATGTACTACAACTCATTCTTCATCTTCAGAAACTACACTCTACTCTAACTAATACTACGCATCTCTTTCTTTCTTATAATTCAACCAATTTGAAACGTTCTCACCCTTTTGTGCTCATTCAACTCACTGCATACAACACATCATTTCGCGTTCTTCTACTCACTCTCTCTCGTATTCTTCAACGGATTTCGTGAAAATCTCTCACTACACTACATCTGTGCTTCACTTCGTGCTCAATGCTCGTTCCTCATACTTTACATCTCAGTCCAGACAATAGATGCAATCTTTCATTCTATTGTTTTCTGCATCTTCTTCACACTTTCATCCTGTTTTTTAATGAAATTTCACTCTTTCTCCACCTCTCTTCTCAGCTCTCTCTCTTATAATACCATCCTTACCTCTTTTCTCATCATGTTTCGATCACACATACACTCTTTCTATAACTACAGCAAAAAAAAGTGTTACTCTCCTGAATAAGTAGTAGCGCGCTTATCTGAAAAGTTTTCAATACAAATTTGAGAACTCTTAAAAGTACGATTTTTGCTACTAGGCGATTTACATATGAACTTGTCAGAATTGGGTTTGGGATGTCGACCAATTTTTCCATGAATTGGTGTTTTCTTTACGGAGTAATTTTCAGTGCAATCTTTTTTGAATACCAATAAGAGGTGACATATCCGTGTTGTGGATATTTCATATTTTACAATTTCCAATAGGTCGATTATATATCTCTAAAAGAGGCTAAATCGACGCTCAGAAAATATCCTTAAGTTAATCTTGTCGGCCATTTTGAGAAATTTACGCAAATTGGTTTTCTTTCTTAATGAAATTTTTTCACAAATGTGTGTCTTAATTTAATACAGGAAACCAACAGTTATCAACTAGATAGTAATGATTTGTTTCAAGATTCAAATGAAGAACACACATCCTATTTAATTATTAATAAAACAAATTTTTTAATTACTTTCTCTAAAATGTATATTTAACAGCTCTCTCTCTCTATAAAATTGAAAATTATTACTTTTATCTTAAAATATATCGAGACTTCTTATAGGAATGCTCTGTACGATGTTATCCGTAATTATAATCTTTGTATAAATTTAAGTGAATTGGATAAAATATAAAATGCTTCAAATTAGAGTAAACTTTATTATCGGAAGATTACTTCAGCATTTGAAAAAGATAATAGTAGTGTTGTATTTGTAAATGCAATATTCAAGAGAGAGTCACGAAAAGGCAAGATAAAGTATACGGGATTAGTTATATCTCCTAACTGATGTTCGTGTAGGAGTACTTGTACGTTAACAAGATTATGACGTTATTCTAATGATAATCTCTCTCAATCATTTGTGTTTTTCTCTCACTCTGTACCAAATATTTTCATTCAGTAGTAGTGAAAACTGTTGTAATTATATACTACTCTCTCTCTCTTTTAACCTTCTCTCCTCATTCTCTTACTCTCTCTTTGATCTATTTTTTCTTAAAATATTTGACATTATAAATTTAGAACTCTTTTTAAAATATAAAGTTTGGATAATCTGTTAGGATCCTGAGATTATCAACAGTCTTGTAAAATATGATTTGAGTTAAATAAAATATTTGAAGTGTTATTTTACTCATAGTTATGGCAGACGATATATGAAAATCTTAACTATAGTGGTTTCATTGAAATGAACAATTTTACATAAAAGCAGTAATAAGAGAATATACATATTTTGATTATTATGTTTATATCTATATAAAATAATTTTATAATTAGTTTAATTACCATATATTTATACAGTAATTCCAAAAACCTGTTTTAGATAAAAAATTTATATAAATATTTCAAACTATTAGCATCTAGATCATGATCTCCTAGTAAACATTACACACTTAACGGCCATAACTCTCTACACGGAGACTTACGATTTTTCCTAAATTTCAACATTTGAAATTATTTGGTAATTCTTAGAATTGAGTTTTTAACGGTATTATCAGCATTTGAAAAAATAATGTGTTTCATTGAAATGGAATTTAATGATGAAAAATGCAAAATTCTTCAAAAAGCAGACAAAGAAGTGACGCCTACATTTTTTGAATACAATTATTTAGAGGTGATGGTCATTAGATTTGTTATAGTTTTTGTGAAAATATTTTATACACTCATTGTTTTTCATGTGTATGATAACAAGATGTACTTTAATCATTGAAGGTGGTTGAAATCTAGTCTCAATAATAGAGATTAGGATTAAGATTCTTAGAATGTCGTCTTTATTATCTTATACATAGTTAGGTCTCTAAGGTTCAATTATACAGCATTGAAATCATGACTTGAAAAGTATATATACTCGGGTTTTTTCAGCGTATAAGAATACTCTAATCACATTTGAACCATTACGGGTAAATTTCAACCAAATGTGTAGCATTTTGGACAGTATATGAATTTAAGCATTTGAAAAACTAAAGTGTCTCTCTCATTTTGATAGTAATACAGTCGCAAGATTATTCTAAAGAAGCGGAGAAGAAGTTTGAATTTATTTTATTTGAATAGTTTGAAGATGTCTTAATTGACGTTTTTTAGAATGAAATCAATATTCTTTTTATATACCAAAATCCAGTTCTCATTTAGTTGTGAAAGACCTGTTGTTTAAGCCATAGATTAAGTACTTTTTGATACCACTATGCTAAAATTTACGTACTTATTTCTTATAAGGTTTCACAATTGCAAAATAGAACTCTTTAAATAAAGGCATCGATATTATTATTACTCTATAATTTTAAACATTTATGATAAATATTATTTGATAAATCTATATAAATATAATATTATTGAGTTTTTTTAACGCGTATATTTTTAAACAATTGGTATAAAATAATAATATTTTGTGTTCGATGAAATGCTAAAGGTCAAGCAGTAAAAGAGAATTTAATTAATTGTTTTTGAAGTGTCTTAAATTGACGTTTGTTAAGATTTCATTTTTATAGACAATATTTGTGTATGTATTAATACCAATATATTTATCTATAATTGTTGTGGAAACCTGTTTCTATAAAAAAACTTTAACTTCGAAAATTACGCATCCTTTTCTCTTTAAATTCTTGACACAAATTTATAGAAACTCTTAGAACTCTTAACAAGTACGATTATCCAAATCTTCAATCATTTGAAATTGTATCTGAGTTCCTGGGTCTAGATTAAAATTGATATTTTAACGGTGCGTGAAAACCATGGTGTGCGAAAAAATAATGTGTTGTCACTGTGAAATTGCATTGTCAAAAACGAGAAAAGTGTAATCTAATAATAGTTTTAGGTTCTCTAATGATGTTTTTATAATGTGATTCCTCAAAAATGATTGTTTTCTCGTAGAATACCAGATATTTCATTAGTTGGAACCTGGTTTAATAAAGACTTTGAACTTCGAAAAAGGATTACGGCTTTTGCGTTGTAAGTTTTTCACATTACAAGGATCTCTCAGAACCTCTTAAATAGTAGCTTTTTCCCTCAATACTGTCAAACACAATTTTGAACAGATTATTTGGTAATTCCTTAGAATCTTGGTTTAATCCGGTATTATCAGCACTTTTTAGAAAAAATAATAATGTGTTTCATTGAATGCAATTTAAAAAAAAGCAGAAAGTGAATTTATTAATAGTTTTAGATTCTTAAATTGACGTTTTATTGGGTGTAGAATATTTCAATATTTATTTTATTAATATCCAAAATATATTCTACAGTAGTTGTGATAACCTGTTTTTAATAAAAAATTTTTATCTTCTAATAATATCATAATCGCATTTGCTTATAATTTTCAGTGCTAAATTTAAGAAACTTCTATAAAAGTTAACGATTTTTCCTATAATTTACATACAATTTGATAAATATTATTGGTATTTCATTATAGAGTTTTTAACGTATTTTCAGAATTTGAAAAAATAAGTGTTTTCATGAAATGCAATTTCAAATAAATGAAAAAAAATAGTGCGAATTTATTTTAAAAATAGTTAATATTATTTATGTAATAAATAATTGTACAATTTTTTAAATGAAAATTTCTCCATAATATTTTGTTATGTTAAATATACCAAAGTATATTTCCTAATAGTTGTGAAACCTGTTGTAATAAAAAAATTTAACTATTTTCATAATAAATTTCCTTTTTCTTTAAAATTTTCACATGTACAAATTTTAGAACTTCTTTAAATAAATACTCAGATTTATTTCCTAAATATTCAATACATTTGGAAACTTAATTTGGTTAATTATATAATTAATAATTTAGAGTTTTTAATCATATTTTATACCATCCTTTTCATAATAAAATTATGGTTCATTGAAATGCAATATTTCATTAGTTCAGAAAAGAGAATTTTTTATTTGTTTCTAATGAAATTTAATATATATTGATTTTATAATTATCCAAATATATTACAATATTATGTATTTTTTTAGTCAAAAATAGTTATTTACATAATAATAAAAATTGTTAAATCTTACTAAATAGTAATTTACCACGCTTGATTTAAACATTATATGTATATTCCACAGAATTGTTACTTTATATCATCTCTTAATAGTACGTATGTTTTCCTAATTTCAAACATTTTAAATTATTTGGTATTCTTAGAATAGCGAATTTATTAATAGTTATTAGGGTGCTTCATGTTTGATCTGTTTTAATAGAAATTATCCAGCTGTTATTTGTTGATGTATTTTATTTATAATCCAAAAACTATCTACTTAGATTGGATATAATACATACTTTATATAATAAAAAACAGAATTCTTGTAACTTAAAACATTATCTCTTTCAATTACAACATAAAGTGTTTTATTTAAAATATATCTACAAGAAAATGGTATAGATACTCTTATATTAAAAAAGAGTACGTAATTTTTACCTCAAAGTGTTCAACATTTGACTTATTTTGGTAATTTCTATAAATTAGTATTAACGGTATTATCAGCATTTGAAAAAATAATGTGTTTCATGAGATAATGATGCAATTTCAAGTAGCAATAATCAGGAATCTAATATAGTTTTAGTTTAATGCGTGCTCTTTCAAATTGAAGCTGTTTTTTTAATATAGAAATTTTTTATAATCCATTATTTGTTTTTAAATACCAAATTATTCATTAGTTTCTGGGATCAAGTCTTTAATAAAAAAAATCTTTTAACCAAATAAATTCTTCGTCGTTTTTCTTTAAAATTTCACATTAGTATTCTATGTAGAACTCTTTAATAATTACGTATTTTTTTTTAAATATTTTCAACAATTTGATAAACTAATTTTTGGGTAAAATCTTAATATTTGAGTTAGTGTTACGGTTTCTTCTAGCCTATTTGAAAAAAGGTTAATGCTGTCTTTGCAGTGGAAATGTGTGCAATTTCAAAATAGCAGAAAAATAAAATTATTTAAATAGTTAAGGTGATTAAGATATATTATCTTATAAGCTGCATATCATTTGTTTCTAATAATAATCCAATAATTTAATCACACTGACAAAAAACAGCTGTTTTTAATAAAAAATTTAACTCCAAATACGCTTTTCTTAAATTTTCACTTTACAAATTTCGAACTCTTAAAAGTACGACTTTGTTCCTAATTTCAACATTTGAAATTATTTTGTAAACTGCGTTATAAATAGTTAGTTTATACAGATACGTAGAGTGGATTTAGAAATATCAGTGATATTCCTTGTTCTCTAGTGGCAATTTGTAAAAGCTTGAAAAGTTGAATTTTATAAAGTTGTATTTAATAATTGACCTTTTGTAATGAAATTTCAATATTGTTTTTATATGATAATCTTTACAAATATTATCATAACCTTGTCTTTTTATTACTGTGTTTTATAGAAATTATATAACTTCTAAAGATTACGCAGCTTCTCTTACGACCTTCTCTCATTCTATTCCACATATATTTGCTTAAGAAGGCTCTTATGTATAGTTATGCTATATTCTCAGCTAAAATTGTTCATACAGCAGTTTGAATATTATTTGGTTAAATCTTACAAATGAGTATTTGTGAGTGCGGGTGTGAGGATTTTGAAAACCACTAATAGAGATGTGTTTTCATGAAATATTGCAGATTTTATTACAAAATAGTGAATAAGTGATTTATTATTATATACCTTTTCATATAGTGTTAATTTTTCCTATTTTTTTGTAATAGAATAGTTTCAATATTTGATTTTATAATATACTAATATTATCTATCCATTAGCTTTGATGATACCTGTTTAATAGAAATATATGTTAACTTCGAAAGAAAAATTACCTTTATCATAAATATGTTCACAATTACTCAATATTTTAATGATTACTACATGATTTAAAAGTACGATTTTTCCCAACTTAAATTGTTCAAATTTCAAATTATATAGGTATAGAATCGGCTTAAATTGAGTTTTCTTTAGGGGCTCATATTCATTTCGAACTTGTAAAAAAAAATATGTGTTTGGCTTTAAAATGCAAATTTCTAATTTATAGACAAAGGAATAAGAGGAAAATTATCAACTAGTTTGTTGGTTCCTAAATTGACGATTTTTAATGAAGATTTCAATATTTGTTTTTAGTTACCATAATATTGTAGTAGTTGTGAAAACCTGTTTTGATAAAAGAAATTGATTAATTACTTTACTATAGATAAGTAAGTTTAATGCTATGAAATTTGTTATTTTACTCAATAGTAAGATACTACTTTAATAACGTACGTAATTTTTTATATACCTTAATTCGTCCTCCCAGCGTTTACAGCTCGGCAATATATTTGTAAATATCATTAAAGAATGAGGTTAATTTATGTGATGGCTTATTTTCTAAGCTATTTTGATAATAATAATTAGTGTTATCATTGAATTAGTCATATTAATAAATAAAATTGAAAGCATATTTATTATATAATTAGAGTTACATCTTTCTGATTATGGTTTTTTAAATGGACGTTTTTTTATAATGATAATTATATATACATAATTATTTATGTATTTATATTATATGACCTAAAATATTTACCAATATCGTACTGAAATGTTTATTAATAAATGCTAATAATTTTAACATTACTGTTAACATCTACAGGCTCGACGTTTTTCGTCGTACTAGTTTTCACTAAGATACAAATTTTCAGAATTCTTAAAAGTTTAACTAATTTTTTACTACTAATATTCAAACGAATTTGAATTATATTGGTTAATGTCTTGAATTGAGTATCTATATTGTTAACTCATATTATAGGTATATTAAGTCAATGTATGATAATGAAAATTAATTGATTTATTTACTTTCATTGAAATGCAATTTTAATAAGACTCATAGAATTAAGAGAATTTATATTTAAATATAAGTTTATGGTGCAGTCACTATAAATTGACATTATTTTAAATGAAATTATT
This sequence comes from Trachelipus rathkii, assembly GCA_015478945.1. Lineage (NCBI taxonomy): Eukaryota > Metazoa > Arthropoda > Malacostraca > Isopoda > Trachelipodidae > Trachelipus > Trachelipus rathkii. The sequence continues at coordinate 9,052 of JABUQX010086191.1, read as the reverse complement.
ATATGAATATTTTGTGATTTTATATATATTATACCAAATTATTCATGAATAGTGCTGGAAATACCATGTTTTTTCAGTCATACCGATCAATGAGAATAATTGCTTTTTTTATTATTTGCTTTTTTTTTCTTATACTTAATTTTCACCATTACAAATTTTTAGAAACTCTTATATAATGTGTGTCTAGCTGATATGATTTCCTCTCAATATTTAACCATTTTATAGATTATTATAATTGGTAAGTATGTGCTTATGAAACGACTTGTGAGTCATTATGGCATAATAATTTTCAAGCTGTTTGAGAGAACTCAGTGTGACGGTTTTACGACTTCCGTTCTCCTATGTGTATATTGTGAAATTTCTTCATATAGAAATTGCTCAAGAAAAGAGAGAAATTATTCCAATGTGATTGTCTAGTAAATCTCAGCAGAGAGTGAGCTTAAAATTTGAGCGCATGGTATTAAAGTGAAGTTTCAATAGTTGTTCTCGTTCTTGGTGATATACCAGTCACGGTGATTTCGGAACGTACAGGTAGAACTATTATTCCCCTTTCCGGGAGTCTCCGGAACCCACTTTGCCCTCTTTTTGGTCTCTTGGTATTTTATTTGGCCTGCTGTACTTTGGTTGTGTGTGCGCGCTGGGGTTCTTCCTCCCGCGCAACATCGAAGTCAGTCCGCTAACACCAGCATGCTGTCATGTCTTCGCCAAAGGACACTGCCTCATTGTCGCGGTCTGATGGATTTCAGAGTTTCCAGGATGCCTGTTCGTCCCAGACAGTTCTCCTTGCTGCATCCGCCTCCTATCCCCGTCTGGGGCGCTACCGTGCGTTCGAGACGACCTCCCCCACTAACCGGAGGCGACTCCGTGAAGTAAATGCCGCCCTCTTCTGACGTGCATGGTGGGGAAAAACGTCCCCGCCTCTGTCCCCCGTCGGCTGGCTCGAGCCCCCCTATTTTTTTTTCTTTTTTTTTTTTTTTTTTACATTGTTGGTGTCAATTAGAAGCTGTTCAACGCTGAATTTGCAAAAATGGTAATGTTTTCTTGTAAGTAGTTTCAACGGTATACTCATTGTTGCGAACGGAACTGCGGAAAGAGATGCGCTGCTGCACCTCGTGGACAATCACTCCTACATCTGTGCAGGTTCCTACGTTAAATTTCATTGGAAAGTCGCTTCTTTTTTTTTTTTTATGTTGAATTAAGCTTCTATCAAAGATGATTTCTGCAAATGAGCAATCTTAATTCTCAGTTTCGTTAACGGTTTGTGTTCTTCCTGTACTTTTCGAGACCCTATTCCATGTTTAAAATTTTAATTTGATAATAAATAGGCTTGTGTTAATTAAATCATATTGAATTTATAGATATTTCGAAGCCTTTTGAATCATTGCCATCACCACTGACCAATTCCAATTGTTAGTATCATTACATAGCAATAGATTGTTTAAAAAAACAAACGCAAAACAAAAAAAAAACAAAAAAAAAAAAAAAAGAAACAAAAAAATAAAAAGTCGCACAAAAACCAAGAGGAACCTGACGTGAGTCTATTGATAACATAAGCACCGGGCCTATGGCTTATTTGGTGTTACCGACTCCCGTTTCCCAGAATTTCGAGCCCACCATGCTCTCTTTTTCTTCTTTTTTTGTTTTCTTTTTTCTGTTATCCATATTTGGTCCAAATATTTCATTGTTGTGAAAACCTGTTTTTAATAAAAAAATTTAACTTCTAATAATTACGCTTTTCCTTACTTTTCCACATTACGAATTAGACTCTTAAAAGTTGACGATTTTGTCCTAAATTCAAACATCTGAAATTATTTTGGAACTCATTAAAATTGAGTGTTTTAACGAGAATTTGTGCATAAGAAAAAAATTTATGTTTCATTTAAACTCCTCCAATTTCATAAAAGCTGAAAAGTGAATTAATAGTTTTAGGTCTGAAATTGACGTTTAATGAAATTTCCAATATTTGTTTTATATTGTCAGGGTGCGGGAAGTGGAAACCTGTTCTTTAATAAAAATTTAACCTTCTAAAATTACAGCTTTTTTCTTAATTTTTCATATTACAAAATTTGAACTCTTAAATAAGTACGATTTTTCCTAAATTTCAACATTTTGAAATTATGGTAATTCTGAAATTGAGTTTTTAACGGATTTTCAGCATTTGAAAAATAATGTGTTTCATTTAGAAATGCAATTTTCAAATTAGAAAGGCGAATTTATTAATAGTTTTTAGGTGTCTTAAAATTGACGTTTTTTAAGTGAAATTTCAATATTTTTCTTTATATACCAAATATTTCATTTAGTTGTGAAAACCTGTTTACTAGATACTTATACTTCTAAAATACGCTTTTTCTAAATTTTCACACATTGCAAATTTAGAAACTCTTAAAAGTTACGATTTTTCTCAAATATTCAACATTTAATTATTCTGGGTAAATCTAAAATTGAGTTCTTTTAATCGGGCTATTTCATACAGTCTCATTGACAAAAATATATCGTCTTATTGAATACAATGCAATTTTCAAAAAAGCAGAAAAGCGATAAATAATTAATATGTTATTAGGGTGTATTAAATTGAGGTGTTTTAATGAAATTTCAATGATTGTGATGTATAATAACCAAATATTCATGTGAATAGAAAAAACCTGTGTTTGAAGATAAAAATTTTAAACTTCTAAAAATTACGCTTTTTCAATATAAATTTTCAACATATACAAAATTCATTTGATTCTCCGAGAAAGTTACGATTTTTCGTCAAATTTCAACATTTGAAATATTTTTTCGTAAATCTAAAATTGAGTTTTAACGGTATTTTCAGCAGTGGAAAAAATATAATGTGTTTTCATTGAAATGCAATTTTCAAAAGCAGAAAAGTGAGATCTATAATAGTTTTAGGTGTACTAAATTGACGTTTTTTAATGAAATTTCAATATTTGTTTTTATATACCAAATATTTCATTAGTTGTGAAAACCTGTTTTAATAAAACAATTTTAACTTCTAAATTACGGCTTTTTCTTAAATTTTCACTTATTACAAATTTAGAACTCTTTAAAATTACGAATTTTTCTCCCTAATCTCAACATTTTGAATTAATTGGTTAAATCTAAAATTGGTTATTTAACTAGGAGTATTTATCAGCATTGAAAAAATATACTAATGTGTATTCATTGAATGCATTTTCAAAAAGCAGAAAAGTGAATTATTAATAGTTTTTTTTTAGGTGTCTAAATTGACGTTTTTTATGAAATTTTCAAGTATTGTTTTATTACCAAATTATTTTTCATTTATTGTGAAAACCTGTTAATTTAAGTGAAAAATTTTAAACTTCCAAAATTACGCTTTTTTCGTTTAAATTTTCACATTACAAATTAGAACTCTTAAAAGTTACGATTTTTCCTAAATTTCAACATTTGAAATTATTTGGTAAATCTTAAAATTGATTTTTAAACGGTATTTTCGCATTTGAAAAAATAATGTGTTTCATTGCGAAATGCAATTGAAAAAGCTGAAAAGTGAATTAATAATTTTTGAGGTGTCTGCTGTTGAGGGATTAATTGATGCAATGTCTATGTGTTGTTATATACCAAATAATTCATTAGTTGTGAAAAATGTTTTAATAAAAAATTTAACTTCATAAAATTACGCGCTTTTTTCTTAAATTTTCAATCTACAAATTTAGAACTCTTAGAAGTACCACGATTTTTTAACCTAGAATTTCAACAGGTGGTTGAATTATTTAGTAAGATCTTTAAAGATTGTGAAGTTTTTACTGCATTGTTCAGCATTTTGGAAAACATAATGTGTTTCATTGACATGCAATTTCAAAATCCCAAAATCTCTCTAAACAAGTGAATTTATTAATAGTTTTAGGTCCTAAATTGACGTTTTGCAATACAAAATTTAATCGATTTGTTTTGTATCCCAATTTTTTCTTTAGTTGTGAAAACCTGTGTTTAATGCAAAATTTTGTAACGTCTAACCATGACTGCTTATCTTGAAATGTTTCACATTACAATTTAGACTCTTAACAATACGATTTTTCCTAAATTTATACATTTTGAAATTATTTGGATAAATCTTAAAATTGAGTTATTAACAGTATTTTCAGCATTTGAAAACCATAATGTGTTTCTTTAAAATGCATTTTATAAGCCCAAAAAAGTTAAATTATTGGAATAGTTTATAGGTGTCCTTAAATTGACGATTTTAATGAAATTTCAGATATTTGTTTCTATTACCAAATATTTCATTAAGTGTGAAAACCTGTTTTAAAAAGAAAAGTTTAACTTTTAAAATAAGCTTGTTGGCTTAAAATTCACATTACAAATTTAGACTTCTTAAAAGTACGATTTCTTCCTAAATTCTAACATTTGAAATTATTTTGGTCAATCTTAAATTGAGTTTTTAACGGTGATTTCAGCACTCTCGAAAAATAATGTGTTCAGTGAAAATGCAATTTCAAAAAGCAGAAAGGAGTATTTATTCATTGTTTTAGGTGGTTTTAATTGACGTTTTTAATGAAAGTGTTCAATATTTTTTTACATCACCAATATATGATATTTTATAACACACCTGTCTTTAATAAGTAAATCAAACTTCTTATATTACGCCTTTTCCCTCAAATTCCAGTTTGGAAAATTTAGAATTTTTTTAATGTACGATTCTTTATTTTAAATGACAACATTTAAATTATTCTGGTAATTCTTCATAAATTGAGTTTAACGGTACTATCGGCCATTTGAAAACTAATGTTGTTTCATTGGGTGCTCATTTCAAAAAAGCAGAAAAGAGAATATTAATAGTTTTTTGGTGTCCAAATTGACATGTTTTAATGAAATTTTTAATATTTTTGTTTTTACTATGCAAATATTTCAAGTTGTGATATTCTCTGTTTAATTAATAAAATTAGACCTTCTAAAATTACGCTTTTTCTTAAATTTCTTTTCACATTTACCAAATTAGAACTCTTAAAAGTACGATATTTTCCTGAAATTTCAACATTAAATTATTTCGCTTAAATCTTAGATTGTTTTAAGTTAACAAAGCTGAGATGTAATGTGTTATGAAATGCAATGTTAAACAAAGCAGAAAAGAGAATTTGATTAACTGTTTTCAGAGTCTTAAATTGATTTTGTATTAATGAACGTCAATATATTTATGAATTACCAAATAATTTCATTAGTTGTGAAAACCTGTTTTAATAAAAAAATTTAACTTCTAAAGAATATTTTCCTTAAATTTTAAGATTACAATTTAGAACCCTTAAAAGTACGATTTATCCATAAATTTTCAACATTTGAAATTATTTTCGTAAAATCTTCAAAATGAGTTTTTAACGGTATTTTCATGATGGGATTAAATGCAATTTTCAAAAAAGGCTTTAAGGAAGTGAACTTTATAGATAGTTTAGGTGGTCTTAGAATTGACGTTTATTTTAATGAAATTTCAATATTTGTCTTCATATACCAAATACTCCGGCTCCGGTTCTGTTTTCACTCAAAAAATGTTCAACTTCTAAACTCCGACTCCGCCCGAAAACCTTGGTGCTTGGGATCTGCGTTAGAACCTCTTAAAAGTACGACTTTTCCTAAATATCAACATTTAATTTATCTCGCTCCCTTCCTTAAAGTGAAGTGTTTTACGGGATTTTTCGCATTTTAAAAAATAATGTGTTCATTGAAATGCAATTTCAAAAAGCAGAAAGCGAAATTATTAAGTTTTAGGTGTCTAATTGACGTTTTTTATGAAATTGCACATGACCTGTATTTATTTACCTAACATTTCATGTGGAATAAAAAAAATGTGTTTAATAAAAAATGTTATAACTTCTAAAATTTACGCTTTGTCTTAAATTTTCACATTGCAATTTAGAACTCTTAAAGTAACGATTTTTCCTAAATTTTCTAACATTTTGAAAATTTATTTGGTAAATCTTAAATTTGATTTTTAACGGGTTTTTCAGCAATTGAAAAAAGTATATTTTTTTCATTGAAATGCAATTTCAAAAGCAGAAAAGAGAATTTATTAATTGTTTTAAGTGTCTTAAATTGACGTTTTTTAATGAAGATTCAATATTTTGTTCTTATATACCAAAATATTTCATTAGTTTGTAAAACCTGTTTTAATTAAAAAATTGTTAACTTTCTAAAATTACGCTTTTCTTAAATTTTCACGATTACATAAATTTTGAATCTTTAAAGAATTACGATTTTTCAAAAATATTTCAACATTTTTGAAATTTTTCGTAATCTTTAAAATTTAGTTTTTAACGGTATTGTCAGGCATTGAAAAAATAAGTGTTTTCATTGTAAATGCATTTCAAAAGCGAGAAAAAGTGAATCTATTAATAGTTTTAGATGTCTTAAATTTGATGTTTTTTAATGAAGATTCATATTTTGTTTTAGAATAACCAAATATTCATTAGTGTGTGAAACCTGTTTTAATAAAAATTTTAAAGCTTCATAAAATTACGCTGTTTTCTTGAAATTTTACACGATTACAAATTAGACTCTAAAATTCACGATTTTCCATAAATTTCACCGATTTGAAATATATTTTGGTAAATAATTCTTAAAATTGAGTTTTTAATACGGTATTTCAGCATTTGAAAAAATAATGTGTTTCCATTGAAAAATGCAATTTCTCGAAGAATAAGAAAGTGGAATATTATTAATAGTTTAAATGAGAATTGTCATTAAAATGCACCTTGTTCTCAATTTTAATATGAATTTACAATATTTATGTTTTATTACCTATAAGAATTCTAGAGTTGTTGAAAAACCGTTTCTTTAATATATATAAAAAATTATTTAACCTATGAAAATTATACTCGTGACTGTTCTTAAATTTTATTAACATTTATACATAATTTAAGGAAGACTCTTATTAAATAGTTCACTGATATTTTTCCTGTAAAATGTATTATTATAATATGTATTATATAATTATATATAATAATAATATATAATTCAATCAATTTGAAATTATAATTTATTTAGTTAAATTAGTGCCAAAGATATTATTTCAAGATGTTAATTTACAAAATTTTTGTGAATGATTTTGATGTTGTTTTTTTCACTATATTGACATAATGCAAGTAATTGAGATAAGCCTATACAGAATAGAGATGAATATTCTCTTCTCGTCCGCTGCTCCTCTCAATGATTGGGAAACGTTCTTGGATAATTGAAATTCTAATATGGTAAATAAATTTTATTCTCTAATAAATACTTATCAATCATCATATATTTCAAATTATTTGTATAAAAATGACTAGTTTATATTATAATCAAAAAGAATCTCTATGAACCACGTTTTCACTAATATCGAGTGTTAACACAAAACATCAATATACACAATTTAACAAATTTATAGTACTCTTAGATGTACGAAAATTCTCTCTAGTACGTAAATTTTCGAGACATTTTTTTAGCAATTATATGTCATATGATATAAAGCTCACACTTAAACATTGAGAAGTATTTTGTATAACAGAGGTATTTCTCTCGGCAAATTTGGTACGAAACAACTTTAAACAGTAGGAAATTATAATACATTGAAAAATTGGGCTACAATTATTTCGCAAAAGCGTGAGACGCCAATAGTGTGATAAATTATGTCATTTAATGTTATATCTCGAGAGTGTCATTTAAAGTTATGAACATTATAGGAATAATAGAATATTTCAAATTAGATTTTTAATTATCAACAAACATAATTAATACTATTAGTTTGTATAAAGAGCGCTGGTTTGAAGTACAGAAACGATGTGTGTGAACCTGAGGGTTGACAAGTTACGTCTTTCTATCTTAATAATCTCACACGAATTAGAGGCAAAGTTAGAGGAGTCTCGAACAAGTGGCAAGATTCCCTCTCGTCTTCACAACCACAATAATCTCATAGAGCGAGGTACGTGTTCTCTCGGAGAAGGTCTCCTATGTATGGAGTGTGGGCAGGATAATTTTCAGCTCTTCTGTCCAGACTAAATGGGGACACCATGTTCAAGATGGCAATCTTTAAAAAAGCAAAAAGTAGAAATTTTAATTGAATATTTTAGGATGTCCTACACTCGAATCGCCTTTTGCAACCCTGTCATAATTTGTCCAGTTTTTATGCTCTTTTCACGTTAGGAGTTAAATTTCATTTCAGTCTGAATAGAGTGAGATAAACCTGATATTATAATAAGATAATATCTAGACTCTCCGTAAGTAAAGCTCTGTTTGCCTAAAAATTGTTCTCCCATTATCAAATTTACGAACTTCATAATTCTAAATGTGACGAATATATATCTCGTTATATAAATATAAATCTCCATATATATATGTTATTTGATGAGAAGGATATCCAACTAAATAATCTTTAATCCTAGGAATATTTTCAGAGCGATTTTCATATAAATATAAAATGATGTAATATCATCATAGAAAATAAATATAAATTCATACATATAAGGCTAGATCGGATGATATTTATCATATGTAAATAAGGTTGAACAAATTGGACTGTTATATTTATGAACATTTCAATTTATAACTATCATACTCATATTATCCAAAATTTCAAAAGTATACAAGAATACCTGTATTTAAATAAATAGATTTTAAATCTTTCTTAAATTTATCGTATATTGAAACAGGTATAATATTTTTCATTTAATTTAACAATATTCTCCCAAATATTCTTTTCATTACGATTTTCCTAATTTACAACAATTGAAATTATTAGTTTTGTTAATTGATATTGTTATATTTTTATAACTCTGGTATTATTCGCATTTTGTAATATAATTAACTGTGTTTATCATTATAGAATGAATAGCATATTATCTCAATATATAAGCTAAGATAAATAAATGTAGATATTTATAATTCGTTATTTGGTTACGTCCTTAAAATGACCATGTGGATTCTGTAAATTTTTAATCTCATTTTTGTTGCTAGTTAATCTAAATGAGAATTTTTTAATTTTCAGTAGTTCAGGTTTTATTTTATGTATTATTTTAATATCTAATTAGGTACGTTATTTATAATCACAAATACATCATGTAGTTGTATC
>JABUQX010086190.1:27500-29896 GCA_015478945.1 Trachelipus rathkii | reverse complement strand
TGGTTGCAAACCAACTAGTACATGAATAGGGTTGTTGATGGATTTTTGAAAGGGAGACTTGAGGGACTATCCCAATGGTCGAAGGGAAATGGTCGACATGGTCAATGGTCTAAAAGAATAAAAAATTCAGGTTTCAAGAGCGTCGGACGGGAAAATGGTCGACAAGAAAATGGTCGACCACAGTTTTTCTCATAAGGTTGTCAAATCGTCGATCATCTTTTGAGATAATCCATCAAGGTTAAGTTTAGGTTAAAGGTTAGGTAAGTTAAGTTAATTAAGTTGGTTAGGTTAGGTTAGGTTAGGTTGGTTAGGCTTAGGTTAGGTTAGGTTACGGTTAGGTTAGGTTAGGTGAAGGTTAGGTTAGTTAAGTTAGGTTAAGTTGTTAGGTTAGGTTAGGTTAGGTTGGGTTAGGTTAGGTTAGGTTAGTTTAGGTAGGGTTAGGTTAGGTTTAGGTTTAAGGTTTAGGTAGGTTAGGTTAGGTTGATTAAATTAGGTTAGGTTTGTTTTGTTTGGGTTAGTTAAGAGAAATCTAAATACTATAAAATATATTGTGTTCAAATTGGTGACACATTTTTTACAAACTGTCCAAACTGTCGACAATTCAAACTAAGGCGAAATGGTAAACAGATTGTATTTGTAGAAATTGTCGACCATTTTACTGGTCGACGCATTTGGTACTACTTCATAAACTGTTCGACCATTTGGTGATCGAGTTCAGTAACTGCTTGAATTATGGCTATAAATTTTGGCAAAGAGTTTACTGAATGGAGATTTGTGTCGGTGAGATTAACGCAAGAGGCATCGGGGTGCTTTGAATATAGCATAAGATTGTTTTGTCTTGTGGGATATTTTTCTTTTTGAGCTGGTGTATGGACATTTCCTGTCAATTTTTGTTATGGTACATAACCAAAACTTTTCACTAGGTAAGATGGACATTTATAAGGAAGATGCACTGTGAGGGTCCTCCTTATTTTTTTTGGGCAATGTGGTGTGTTTTAACAAGGGAATGGTGAATTCTTTTCCACAGACTGGGCATATGTTATGGTCCCCTACGGTATTTTCGGGGATGACCAAACCGTTGCATTTATAAGCACGTTTGGGTCGGGAATAAAGCGTAGAAACTGCAGTTGTAAACTATTTTTACCTTGAAGGTGGATTAAGGGTATAGAGGGTCACAGTAACGAGGATTGGGGTTAGGCGAGTCAGACGAGGGAGGAAATTTATAAACGTTTTATTATAATATATATACTATATAATATATATATATAATTATATTTATAATATTATATATATTATATATATATATATAATATTATTATTAATATTATATATAATTATTTATATATATATTTATATATATATAATGTATAATTCATCGTTAATAGCTCTATCTGTTTTTCTTGCAGGACATAAGCTCTTGCTATTTCGAATTCTCTATTCTTCTGCCATGGTTTGGTCCGGTATTCACATAATTGCTACTTCATCTGCCAGGCATGTTATGTCTTTGTTTGGTCGTTTGGTATATAGGGCACCAATTCATTATTTCCTTAGTCCATCTGTTGTCATGTTGTCTAGCTACGTGACCCGCCCATTTCCTTTTTATTTCTTGAACCGTCGTTATGATGTCTTTGATCTTTGTCATTTCTCTAATTTAAGTGTTCTATATTCTATCCCTGCGTGATATTTTCCAGGATGTTTTCCATATATTCTCTGGTTACTTAATTTTTAAATTGATTTGAATTTGTGTCATGTTTGGCTTTCATATGTGACAGAAGACCGTATGTAATACTTTTATTTTTAAGATTTGAGGCATTTTGCCTCCTAAAGAATTTGACTTAATCTTCCATTGAACCTAAGTTCAAGATGTTCGTTTAATTTCTATTTTTGCAGGTCATTGGAATATACCACCTGTTCTATTTGAACCTATACCTCCACAAGTCGAGTGTTGTATTTCGATTTTTTGGCCTTTGGATTTACCAATTATTAACTTATTTATTTTTTGATGTTTCATTTTTAGTCCAACTCTTTCACAGCGATAGCTAAATTTCCACATTATTTTAAGTTTAGAGGTTCTGAGTAACAATTCTACTATATGCTGGGGAACCCGAGATCAGATATTTGCATTTACATTTATTCTGTTGATTCCAGTCTAGCGTTCTAAATATTCCTCCAAATACGAGTGAATAGTTTTGTAGAGATGTATCGCATATTTGAAATAGTAATTAATGTAAGAGTATCGTTAGTGATTAGAGTTGCACTGTAAAAAAACGACCTCGTTTTAAAAAACAAAACAAAAAAATCGTTTTTTTTCATGAGCAAAGAAACAGCAATCTTTTTTTTTTTATTATTTTACTATTTTATAATGGTTTTAATTTATCTAGAGCGAATTTGTTACA
>JABUQX010086190.1:7500-12500 GCA_015478945.1 Trachelipus rathkii | reverse complement strand
ATCATAATTATAATATATATATATTATATTATATTATATATATTATAATATTTATATATATATATATTAGTATATATATATATATGGTGTGCGTCGCGCGTGTGTGTGTGTAGGTGTGTTTTTGTATTTTATGCGTGCATCTGTGTCTGAATCCAGTTGCTGATGAAAGTTTGTGAACGTTACCTTATTTTTTTTTTTTTTGCTTTAGTTGCTTGTGATCTTCTAAAATATGTAGCAATTTTTTTTTGGTGATTATTTTTCAATTTTTTCTGGTTTCTTTTCGATCTTCAAGCCTTCCCCCCCATCCGCACCAATCCCGACGACTACAATTTCAATACTGAGGCACTATTTCGTGTGGCGCAACTGAAACTTGACTACAAATCGAATTAAAAAACAAATGATGCAGAACCTACAGCAAAGTTAAGCAAAATTTCGTGGGAAAGAGAAATACGAAATGTGGAAGGAAAACTAAAAATTTAAAATAAAATTAATAAAATTGAACAAAAAAATATTCTATTTATATTTCTTCTAGTGCGAAATAAATTGACTCATCAGTGGAGGATCTTTACTTTAACTTATTTAAAACAAGTTTCTTACAATTTTCCTTATGGGAATTTACTACATTTACCTAATAAGTAATCCCTATGGAATTCTTTAACAATTTTACCTAAAACTATACATATTCAAAATTTATACAATTTCCTACACTTATTCCTATTGAAGTGCTGAACTTGTTATAAACATGGGCAGTGAACATTGGACATCGTTTTAGGAACCTAAAATTGCAGAATCGAGTAATTATTGGTGGCTCGGATCAGCATCAAGAATTGAAGATTTCGGTGGATGGAACAAATCAGAATAAGAGAATTTAGATGAAACAGTTTCTCCAGATCAATCGAGAATTTGGTGGCTCGGATAGAATCACGAAAATTGAAGAATTTCGGTGGAGTGGAACATAATCAGAACGAAAATTTCGGTTGGATCGAACCAGCATCAGAATCGAGAATTTTGGTGGCTCGGAACCAGAATCAAAATCGAGAATTTTAGTGGATCGCAACCAGAATCAGAATCGAGAATTTTGGTGAATCGGAAAAAGAATCAGAATCGAGTATTTTGGTGGATCGCAATCAGAATCAGAATCGAGAATTTTGGTGAATCTGTTCCAAAGTCAGAATCAAGAATTTTGGTGGATCGCAACAAGAATCAGAATCGAGAATTTTGTCAGATCGCAACAAGAATCCGAATCGAGAATTTTGGTGGATCGGAACCAAAATCAGAATTGGGTTGGAAAGACGAAATGTTCATAATTAGTTTGAAATATATTTTGATAGAGATAATTACAGAACCATTTAAGTGATTCCAGGAAATTTTTAGTGTAAATCGTTCCATCAAGAAAAATCGTACTAAAAAAGGTTTTATATAATATCGCATTTTAAATGACATATAATTAAGACTTTAAGAATGCAAGGGAGGGGTAAGGAAAGTGCATAGACATTAAGATTTCACACTTATTTCACACACACACACACACACATTTTTTCACACACATTTTACCCTACATTAATTGTAAGACCCTTCGAGCTATAAGAAAAATTATAAAAAGGTTTAGAAGAAAAAAAAATGTGAAGAAATAGTAAATAAATAAATAAATTAATAATAGTAATAATAATAATAATAATAATAATAATAATAATAATAATAATAATAATAAAATAATAATAATAATAATAATAATAATAATAATAATAATAATAATAATAATAATAATAATAATAATAATAATAATAATAATAATAATAATAATAATAATAATAATAATAATAATAATAATAATAAAATAATAATAATAATAATAATAATAATAATAATAATAATAATAATATAGGGAAAATATTGATGCTTCCAATCGTATATTTTAAACTTGCTTCGCGAGATCTAAATTAAAATATAAAAAAAAATAGTTTTCTATTCAAGTTCATTGGCCGAGTTTTTAAAGTTTTCGCCACCCACAACGCTCATCTTTTATTAGTATTGGAACTTATGGTAGGCGGAGCGAATATTGAGGGCGAGGCTATCGAAGAATAAAGTTTTCTAAAACCATTTATCCTGTGGGATATGAATTCTTTTTATAAGAACACATCAAAATTCATTACATACATTGTTGTAGTTAGATAGCTCTTATAGAAGTGTATATATATATATATATATATATATATATATATATATTATTATATTATTATTATTATTATTATTATTATTATTATTATTATATATATTATATATTATTATTATTATATTATATTATATACATACATATATTATTATCACATTATTAGATATAAGTTATGAGTTAACTATTGTGATTATTATTATTTATAATATATATTATATTATATATATACATATATATATACGGATTATTATGATTATTATATTTGCATACTATTCTGATGTCTATTATTATTATATTATAATATATAAATTTATATATTATTATTATTATATATATTATTATTACATATATATACATTGGATCTCGGCTCTACCCAAATACAAACATTATGAATATTATTACATAGTTAATATTTATATAGCTATTTCAACACATCTTAATATTATATAGAAGTATTATTATTACATATTATATTTTGATATCTCATTATATATTATAATATATATATATATATATATATATATATATATATATAGTTAATTGTATTACAATCCTGGCAAACTGGTCAGTAGTTGCCCAGGGCGGCAGATTTTAGAGGCGGCAGATTACCAATCAAGAGATCATGAATGAGATATGAAAATACGTAACAACGAGTTTTTTTTAAATTAATTTTCTCAAGTTCAAAATTAATTGGTGAAGGTGTGACAGATAGTAAAATAAAAAAGGTACCTTTGGAACGGTCGTTCTTTCTAATTTTACATTTGTTTGAACTCCGAAGGTAAAATATTTGTAATAGAAAATTTCATTGTCATATTCTACTTATTTGAGTAATTTACAATGAAATCAATAACTGCATAAAAAAATTCCTACGCGTTTCATGTATCTCAAAATAATTCGTACGGACCTCAAAAAGAAGGGTAACGCAATAGAGACTCATGTAATTGAAGCGCGTCTCACCTTCTTTCCATTTAAAATTATATTTCGCTATCGCTCTGCCTTGGTGCTATATCTTCCTAGAGTTGACCGAGCACCGCAATTTTGCACACCGCATCGCACCAGTCACCAAAAGTCATTTTTGTCACACTGCACTGCACCTCTAAGTTTCAATGCATCGCTATAATTTTAAAACCGCGCAGCACCGCACCGTACTCTGTGCGTCTGTTAACCTTAAATCCTCCCCTTGTGCACAAAAAAAAGATGCTTATGGGTGAGTTGCCTTTGTTGTTGTTGTTGTTGTTTCTACTTTATTTTTTTTTATTTTTAAGTTCTAGGAGGAGAACTGCCCTAGATAATTACTACCTAGGATTCGGACCGGGGATCGAATCATTAGTCTCTTGCTATTGATTTTTCCTCAATTGTAATCTTTAGTCACAGTAATTTTACTTGTAATATGCGTATCTACTTCATTAGTTATTAGTCACGAAGCGTTATAATAATAATAATAATAATAATAATAATAATAATAATAATAATAATAATAATAATAATAATAATAATAATAATAATAATAATAATAATAATAATAATAATAATAATAATAATAATAATAATAATAATAATAATAATAATATTAATAATAATAATAATAATAATAATAATAATAATAATAATAATAATAATAATAATAATAATAATAATAATAATACACACACACACACACACACACACACACACAATAATAATAATAATAATAATAATAATAATAATAATAATAATAATAATAATAATAATAATAATAATAATAATAATAATAATAATAATAATAATAATAATAATAACACACACACACACACACACACACACACACACACACACACACAATAATTTTTGAAACCTAGTTTATTTTGTGCTCTAAGGCTTCTGTGAAAAAACAACAATTTAAAATCTGGTTAATTTTGAAAAATTGATGCAAAATTTCCAAGGTAATGAAAAACAATTACTACTGAGGGACAAAATAATAAATAAATTAAAAAAAAAATTGTAATATTTCAAAATCCAGGTGAATTGGAAAACATTACGGAAGTAATCAAATATGTGAAGTTAATGCCAGGGAAACGTATTTTCTTGAAATAAATAAATTTTAAAATGAAAAAAAAAAAAAAGATAAATGAAATTAAATAAATATGGAACCTTTAGCAAACTTCTCGATTGAACTACAATATGGAAATGACTACTAGATTTCTGTGATAACATAAAGCACTTTTTCCATATTTCCACTTATAATAAACACGTACCAAACACCTATAAATGCCCCATTAAAAATGTAAAAGTAAATCACAATGTTGACGTCCCATCAAGTTTTCTCGGAGTTGTTAAAAATTTGCATGGTTGTGAAACTGGGTGACTGGGCGGATTCTTCATCAAATTGTCAGCGTGCTCTGGTGAACGGTCTATGCCTCTTTTCTTATTAATTATCACTATGGCGAACCATCTAATTTACACTGAGTCGAACAATTCTTCTTTACAAAAATTAATATTATTCTTTACCGCCATGACTCAGATATGTGCTTGAGCTCTCTGGAAACAAATCCTACTCTGCTAACTCTAGTAAACTCTCCATTCTTACTTTTCTTCCAAAGGCTGATGCCGTGATAATGGACACACAGATTTTGTTCGTTTGAGTACGTGTTTCTCACATGAAGCTTCTGAATTTTCAACCTATAATCTTATCAATCTACAATATTCGTGTATTGTCTTTCTAATTATTTTGATTATCCTATTCTTCAAATATTATAACTCCCAAATGAAACAGATTCCCTATTCACATTTTTTTTTACCGAATTTTCCGATTTGGGTTATTTAAATGTTTAACACCTTCGTTGGTTTT
>JABUQX010086189.1:0-18303 GCA_015478945.1 Trachelipus rathkii | reverse complement strand
AAGAGAGGATTGTCATCAGCTCGTGGAATCGATTCGTAGAAAAGTTGGATGGAACATTTTGATTGGGTTTTAAGTGAGGAAAAGATGGTGACTTCGGAATTTTAATAGCTGTTATAAGTTTGGGGAACAAGGTTTTAATTATTTAGATAAATATTTTAAAATTTGACTGATTTAGGTATTTTGAAATTCAAACATATATATGTCCATAGCTCGTGAAATAACAATCGTAGAAAGTGCTGGACGTTTTTAAATTGGTTTTAAGTGAGAAATCGAAGGCTCATTCGGGATTGGTCAAAGGCATGTTTGAAGGTAATGGGGTATAAGCCATTAAATAATTCTCCAAATTCTAAAAGGTGGCAAATTTTGGTCTTTTGAAATCGGAACATATAATGTCCATAGTCGTGTATAAGTGGTAGAAAAATAACTGGAAGTTTTGATTGGGTTTAAGTGGAACAACCGATGGGTGACTTTGGAATTTTTTAATAGCTGTTATAAGTTTTGGTAAAAGGTTCTTATTCATCTGATAAATTCTAAAATTGATAATTTTATAGAGTCTTTTTGGAATTCAAACATATAAATATCCATAGCCTAAAATACAAGGCGTAGAAAAGTGACTGGAACGTTTTAGATTGGGTTTTTAAGTGAGGAAAACGATGGTCATGCGGGTTTTTAATAGCTATAAATTGAATTGAAATCAAATATTCTTAATTCATTAAGATAAAAATTTAAAATTTGATAAATTTAGTTTTTTGAAATTCAAACATATAAATGTCATTAGCTCGTGAAATACAGTAGAAAAGTGACTGGCACGTTTTTAGATTGGGTTTTAGTGAGGAAAACGAAGGTTACTTCGGATTTTTAATAGCTGTTATAGTTTGGAGTAAAGGTTCTTAATTCATATAGTAAAAATTCTAAAATTTGAATAAAAATTAAATTTTTGAAATTAAACATATAAAAAGTGTTATACGAGCCGTACAAAAATAACTTGAACGTTTTTAGATTGGGGTTTTAAGTGAGGAAACGAGTGGTGATTTGCATTTTTAAAATAGCTGTTTACACATGCAAAGCATTAGCAAAATCGTAGATAAAATTTAATTTTGTAGATATAATTCGGGCCTTGAAATTCAAACTATAAATCGTCCATAGCTCGTGAAATAGAGTCGTAGAAAGTGACTGGAACGTTTTTAGATTGGGTTTTAAGTGAGGAACGTTTTTCACACTTCGGATTTTTGATAGCGTTTAAATTTTGGAGTAAAGGTTCTTATTCAATCTTAGATAACAAAGGGAACTGGAATAAATTTAAGTTTTTTGCAGTTAACATATACAGATCCTAGCTTCGTGAAATCAGTCGTAGAAAAAGTGCCCTGAAGACGTTTTGATTGGGTTTTAAGTGAGGATACGAAAGTCACTTCGGATTTTTAATAGCTGTTATAGTTTTGGAGTAAGAGGGGTTACTATGTTCCGAAAATAAGTCTACTTTTGATAAACTATGGGTTTTTTGAAATTCAAACTAAATGTTCATAGCTCGTGAAATACAAGTCGTAGAAAAATAAACTGGAACGTTTTTAGATTGGGTTTCAAGTGAGAAAAACGTTGGTGGCTTTGAATTTTTAATAGTGTTACTAGTTTGGAGTACAAGGTTCTTATTCATTTAGATAAAAATTCATATCATTTGATTCAGTTTGGATTATTTGAAATTCAAAGCTACGAGTCAAAAGCTCGTGAAATCCGAGTCGTAGAAAAGTGACTGGGAACGTTTTTAGATTGGGTTTTAGTGAGGAAAACGATGGGCTTCGGATTTTTAATAGTTGTTATAGTTTTGGAGTAAAGGGTTTCTTAATTCATTTAGAACTATAAATATTAAAAATTTGAATAAATTTTGCGTTTTTTTCTAAGTTCAAACATTAAATGGTCAATGCTGTGAAAATACGATTCGTAGAAAATGATGGGAACGTTTTTAGATTGGGTTTTAAGTGAAGGAACGATGGTGACTTCGGATTTTTAAATAGCTGTTATAGCTTTGGAGAAAAAGGTTCTTAATTCTTTAGATAAAATTCCAAAATTGATCAATTCAGGATTTTTGAATTCAAAATATTAATGTCAATAGCTCGTGAAATACAATTCGTAGAAAAGTGACTGGAACGTTTTTTAGATTGGGTTTTAAGTGAGGAATACCAAGGTCACTTCGGATTTTTAATAGTGTTATAGTTTTGAGGAAAATTTTAATCCTGGTGGATGGACGTCTTCACTTCTGACTTCGTTATTGGTTTTTTGAATTAAAGGCCTTCCCCAAGTCCACAAATCTTTTAACGGCGCTACGGCACGCGAACATGACCGTTTTTTAGTTGGGTTTTAAGTTGAGAAACGATGGTGACTTTGAATTTTTAATTTTAAGCTGTCATCTCTTTGGACCCAAGGTCCTTCCTTCACTTATTTCAAGTATATCATTCAATTATTTTAGCTTTTGCAATGCAAACATATAAATGAACATCTGGGAAAAAAAGCAAGCGGAGTGACGGAACTGTTTTGATTGGTTTTAAGGAGGAAACGATGGTCACTTCAAATTTTTAATAGCTGTTATAGTTTTGGAGTAAAAGGTTCTTATTCATTTAGATAAAAAATTTAATTTGATAAATTTTGGTTTTGAAAATTCAATATAAATGTTCATAGCTCGTGAAATACAAGTCGGAGAAAAGTGACTGGAACGTTTTTTAGATTGGGTTTTAAGTGAGGAATCGAAGGTCACTTCGGATTTTTAATAGATTGTTATAGTTTTGGAGTAAAAAGGTTCTTAATTCTATAGATAAAATTCTAAAATTTGATAAATTTTGGTTTTTTGAAATTCAAACATATAATGTCCATAGCTCGTGAATACGAGCCGTACAAAAATAACTTGAACGATTTTGGAACCGGCATCAAAATGAGGAAAACGATGTGACTTTGAATTTTTAATAGCTGTTATAGTTTTGGAGTAAAAGTTTCTTAATTCATGTAGACTAAAATATTAAATTTGATAAATTTTGGGTTTTTTTGAATTCAAACATATAAATGTCATGCTCGTGATACGAGTCGTAAGAAAACGTGACTGGAAGTTTTTATTGGGTTTTTAAAGTGGGAAACGATTTTTCACTTCGGATATTTTAATAGTGTTATATTTTTGGAGTTAGGTTTTACATTCATTTAGATAAAATTCTAAAACTTTGATAATTTGGGTTTTTTTTGAAGTTAAACACTATAATGTCCATGCTGTGGAAATACAAGTCGTAGAAAAAGTGACTGGAATCGTTTTTAGATTGGGTTTTAGTGAGGAAAACGATGGTGACTTCGGTTTTTTAATAGCTGTTATAGTTTTGAAGTAAAAGGTTCTTCATTCTTTGATAAAATTGTAACAGGTTCTTAATTAATTTTGGTTTTTTGAAATTAACATTAAATGCCATAGCTCGTGAATCAAGTCGTAGAAAAATACTGGACAGTTTTAGATTGGGTTTTTAAAGTGAGAAACGTTGTGGCTTTGAATTTTTAATAGCTGTTAATCGTTTTGGAGTAAGGTTCTAATTCATTTAGATAAAAATCTAAAATTTGATAAATTTAAGGTTTTTGAATTCAAACATATAAATGTCCATCAGCTCGTAAAATACGAGTCGTAGAAAAGTGAATGGAACGTTTTAGATTGGTTTTAAGTGAGGAAAAGATGGTGCTTCGGAATTTTAATAGCTGTTATACGTTTTGAGTAAAAAAATTTTTTTAATTCATTTAGATAAAAATAATAAAATTTGATAAATTTTGGTTTTTTGAATTCAAACATATAATGTCATAGGTCTCGTGAAATACGAGTCGTTGGAACAGATTCACTTTCGCTTGTGGAGTGATCTAAGTGAGTTTTAATAAGATGGTCTTTGGATTTTTAATAGTTGTTATAGTTTTGGAGTAAAAAGATTCTTAATTCCTTTAGATAAAAATATTAAATTTGAATAATTTGATTTTTTTTAAGTTCAAACATATAAATGTCAGTAGCTCGTGAAATACGAGTCTTAGAAAAGTGACTGGAAGTTTTTTTAGACTGGGTTTTAAGTGAGGAAAACGATGGGTGACTTCGGATTTTTAATAGTTGTTATACTTTTGGAGAAATTTTTTTTAGATAAAATTTTAGATAAAATTTTAAAATTTGATAAATTTCGGTTTTTTGAAATAAACATATATATGTCCATAGCTCGTGAATACAAGTGCGTAGAAAGTGACTTGGACGTTTTTAGATTGGGTTTTAAAGGAGGAAAACGATGGTCATTCGGATTTTTAATAGTGTTATAGTTTGGAGTAAAAGGTTCTTAATTCATTAGATAAAAATCCTAAAATTTGATAAATTTTGGTTTTTTTTGAAATTCAAACATATAAATGTCATTAGCTCGTGAAATACCGTAGAAAAGTGACTTGGACGTTTTTAGATTGGGTTTTAAGTGACGAAAACGATGGTGACTTCGGATTTTTATAGCTGTTATAGTTTTTGTGTAAAAGGTTCTTAATTCAATCTTAGATACATTCTAAATTGATAAATTTTAGTTTTTTTGAAATTTTCAACATTAATGTCATCGTGAAATTCAAGGCGTAGAAAAGTGACTGGAACGTTTTTAGGATGAGTTTTAAGTGCGAATACGATGGTGACTTCGGCTTTTTAATAGCTGTTTATAGTTTTGGAGTAAAAGGTTCTTATTCATTTAATAAAAATTTTTATTTGAAAATTTTGGTTTTTTTGAAATTCAAACATATAAAGGTCCATCTCGTGGAATACAAGTCGTAGAAAAGTGACTGGAACGTTTTTAGTTTGGGTTTTAAGTGAGGAAAAGGTCACTTCGGATTTTTAATTGCTGTTATAGTTTTGGAGTAAAAGGTTTTAATTCATTTAGATAAAATTCTAAAATTTGATAAAATTTAGATTTTTTGAAATTCAAACATCTAAATGTCCATATCCTCCTGAAATACAGTCGTAGAAAAGTGACTGAACGTTTTTAGATTGGGTTTTTAGTGAGGAAAAACGATGGTGACTTTTATTTTTAATAGCTGTTAATAGTTTTGGAGTAAAAAGGTTCTTAATTCATTTAGTAAAAATTTAAAATTTTGTAAATTTGTTTTTTGAAATTCAACATATAAATGTCCATGCTCGTGAAATCAAGTCGTTTAGAAGTGACTGGAACGTTTTAAGATTGGGTTTTAAGAGAGGAAAACGCTTTTCACTTCGATTTTTATAGCTGTTTAAGTTTGGAAGTAAGGTTTTATTCATTAGAATAAATTCAAAATTTGATAATTTGGGTTTTTTGAAAATTCAAACATATAAATGTTCAATTGTGAAATACAAGTCGTAGAAAAGTGACTTGAACGTTTTTAGATTGGGTTTAAGTGAGGAATACGAAGGTCACTTCGTATTTTTAATAGCGTGTTACTAGTTTTTTGGAGTAAAAGGTTCTTAAATTCATTTAGATAAAAATCTCTAAAATTTGATAATTTGGTTTTTGAAATTCAACATATAATGTCCAAGTCGTGAAATCGGCGTACAAAAATAACTTGGAACGTTTTTATTAGTTGCGGTTTTAAGTGAGGACACGGATGGTGACTTTGATTTTTAATAGCTGTTATAAGTTTGGTGTAACAGGTCCTTAATTCATGGTAGATAAATATTAAATATATGATAAATTTTGGTTTTGTTGAAATTCAACATATAAATGTCCATAGTCTGAAATACGAGTCGTAGAAAATGTGACTGAACGTTTTTAGTGGGTTTTTAGTGAGGAAAAGATTTTCACTTTTGGATTCTTAATAGCGTTATATTTTTGGAGTAAGGTCCTTAAAAAATTTGATAAAATTCTAAAATTTGTAATGAATTCTTTTTTTTGAAGTTTCAAACATATAAATGTCAATGCTCGTGAAATACAGAGTTCGTAGAAAAGTATCTGGAACTTTTCTAGATTGGGTTTTAAGTGAGGAATACGAAGGTCACTTCGGATTTTAATAGTGTTATAGTCTTTGGAGTAAAGGTCTTATTTCATTTAATAAAAACTTCTAAATTTGATTAAATTTTGGTTTTTTGAATTCAAAACATACTATGTCCATAGCTCGTGGCAAATACAAGTCGTAGACAGAATCTGGAACGTTTTTTAGATGGGTTTTAAGTGAGCAAACGATGGTGACTTTGAATTTTATAATAGCTGTTATAGTTTTGGAGTAAAAGGTTCTTAATTCATTTTGATAAAAATTCTAGAATTTGATAAATTTAGGTTCTTGGAAGTGCAACCATTTAAATCTCCATAACTCGTGAATACGAGTCGTGAAAATGACTGGAGAGTTTTTGAGGTTTTTGTGTGAGGAACATTAGGATGTATTCGGAATTTTAATAGCTGTTATAGTTTTGGAGTAAAGGTTCTTAATTCTTTAGGTAAAAATATTAAAATTTGATAATTTGGTTTTTTGAAATTCAAACAATAAATGTCCTAGCTTCGTGAAATAGACGAGTCGTAGAAAAGTGACTTGGACGTTTTTAGATTGGGTTTAAGTGAGGAATACGTAAATTCTGATTTTTATAGTTTTTATAGTTTTCGGAGTAAAAGATTCTTAATTCATTTAGATAAAATATAAATTTGATAACTTTTGGTTTTTTAAGTTAAACATATAAATGCTCCATAGCTGCGTGAAATAGATTGTAGAAAAAGTTGACTGGAACGTTTTTTAGATGGGGTTTTAAGTGAGGAAAACGATGGTGCTTCGGATTTTTTATAGCTGTTATACGTTTTGGAGAAAAGGTTCTTAATTCATTTAGATAAAATTCTAAAATTTGATAAATTTCGGTTTTTTTGAAATTCAAACATATTAATGTCCTCATGAAATACAAGTGTAGAAAAGTGACTGGAACGTTTTTAGATTGGAGTAAAAAGGTGAAAACGATGGTCATTCGGATTTTTAATAGCTGTTATAAGTTTGTTGGAGTAAAAGTTCTTAATTCATTTTAAATAAAAAAGTTCTAAAATTTGATAAATTTGGGTTTTTTGAAATTCAAACATATAAATTCCATAGTTCGTGTATACAAGTGTAGAAAAATAACTGGAACGTTTTTAGATTGGGTTTTAAGTGAGAAAAGATGGTGACTTTGAATTTTTAATAGCTGTTATAGTTTTGAAGTAAAAGGTTGTAAAGGACAGATAAAAATTTAAAATTTGATAAATTTTAGTTTTTTGAAATTAAACTATAATGTCATAGCTCGTAAAATACAAGTCGTAGAAAAGTATCTGGAACTTTTTAAGATTGGGTTTTAAGTGAGGTAAACGATGGTCACTTCGGAATTTTAATAGCTGTTATAGTTTGGGAGTAAAAGGTTCTTATTCATTTTAGATAAAAATTCTAAAATTTGATAAATTTGGTTTTTGAAATTCAACATATAAAGTGTCCATAGCTCGTGAATACAATGTTAGAAAAGTGACTTGAACGTTTTTAGATTGGGTTTTAACTGAGGAATACGATGGTCACCTCGTATTTTTAATAGCTGTTATAGTTTTTGGAGTAAAGGGTTCTATTCATTAGATAAAATTAAAATTATGGATAACTTTGGTTTTTTGAATTCAAACATATAAATGTCCATAGCTTGTGAAATACGAGTCGAAGAAAATAACTGGAAACGTTTTTAGATGGGTTTTAAGTGAGGAAACGATGGTGACTTTGGAATTTTTAATAGCTGTTTAAGTTTTTGGAGTAAAAGGTTCTTATTTATGTAATAAAAATATAAAATTGATAAATTTTTTGGTTTTTTGAAAATTCAAACTATAAATGTCTCGTGAAATACAAGTCGTCGAAAAGTGACTGGAACGTTTTTGATTGGGTTTAAGTGAGGAAAACGATTTTCACTTTGGATTTTTAATAGCGTTATATTTTTTGGAGTAAAAGGTTCTTTAATTCATTTAGATGAAAATTCTGCTAAAATTGATAAATTTAGGTTTTTTGAAATTCAAATAAAATGTCATAGCTTGTGAATACAAGTCGTAGAAAAAGTGACTGGAACGTTTTTATTTGGTTTTAGGTGAGGAATACGAAGGTCACTTCGGATTTTAATAGCTGTTATGTTTTGGAGTAAAAGGTTCTTATCTCATTTAGATAAATTCGAAAATTTTGAATAATTTTTTGCGTTTTTTGAAATTCAAACTATAAAATGTCCATAGCTCGTGAATACAGTCGTAGAAAATAACTGGAACGTTTTGAGATTGGGTTTTAAGGAAAACGATGGTGACTTTGAATTTTTATAGCTGTTATAGTTTTGGAGTAAGGTTCTTAATTATTTAGATTAAAATTCTAAAATCTTTCTGATTTTAGGTTTTTTTTGAAATTCAACATATAATGTCCATAGCTCGTGAAATACGAGTCCTAGAAAGTGACTTGAACGTTTTTAGATTGGGTTTTAAAGGAGGAATACGATGGTGAATTCGGAATTTTAATAGCTTTATAGTTTTGGAGTAAAAATGTTTTGAATTTTGATAAAAATATTTAAATTTGATAAATTTTGGTTTTTTGAAATTCAACATATAAATGTCCATAGCGGAAATACAAGTTGTAGAAAAGTAACTGGAACGTTTTTAAGATTGGGTTTTAAGTGAGGAATAACGAGGTGAATTCGGATTTTTAATAGTTGTTACAGTTTTGGAGTAAAAGATTTTATTATTTAGATAAAATATTAAATTTGATAAATTTTGTTTTTTTAAGTTCCAAATTAAATGTAGCCATAGCCGTGAAATACGATTCTGTGAAAAGTGATGGAAATTTTAGGATTGGGTTTTAAGTGAGGAAACGATGGTGGTTTCGGCTTTTTAATAGCTGTTATAGTTTTGGAGGAAAAAGGTTCTTAATTCATTTAGATTAAAAATTCTAAAATTTGATAAATTTAGGTTTTTTTGAAATTCAAACATAAATGTCCATAGTCGTGGAAATAGTCGTAGAAAGTGACTGGAACGTTTTTAGATTGGGTTTTAATGAGGAATAGATGGTCATTCGGATTTTTAATAGCTGTTTATAGTTTTGGAGTAAAGGTTCTTAATTCATTTAGATAAAAATTTCCTAAAATTTGATAAATTTTGGTTTTTTGAATTAACCTATAATGTCCTAGCTCGTGAAATACAGTGTAGCAAAATAAACTGGGAACGTTTTTAGATTGGTTTCTAAGTGAGGAATACGATGGTGGTTATTCGACTTTGGCTTTGTATATAGTTTTGGAGTAAACGGTTCTTAATTCATTTAGATAAAAATTCTAAAATTTGATAAATTTGGTTTTTTTTGAAATTCAAACATATAAATTCCATAGCTCGTGAAATAAGTCGTAGAAAAGTGACTGGAACGTTTTTAGATTGGGTTTTAAGTGAGGAAAACGATTGTGACTTCGGAATTTTAATAGCTGTTATAGTTTTGGAGTAAAAGGTTCTTCATTATTTAGATAAAAATATTAAAAATTTTGACGAAATTTTGGTTTTTGAATTCAACATATAATGTCATAGCTCGTGAATAACGAGCGTAGAAAAGTAACTGGACGTTTTTAGATTGGTTATTAAGTGAGGAATACGAATGGTGACTTCGGAATTTTTAATGTCTTTATATGTTTTGGAGTAAAGTTCTTAATTCATTTAGATAAAAATATTAAATTTGATAAATTTTGCAATATTTAAGTTAAACATATAAATGTCCATAGCTCGTGAATACGATTCGTAGAAAAGTGACTGGAACGTTTTTAGATTGGGTTAAGTGAGGAAAAGAGGTGACTTCGATTTTATAGTGTTTAGTTCTTGGAGCAAAAGGTTTTAATTCATTAGATAAATTCTAAAAATTTGATAAATTTAGGTTTTTTGAAATTCAAACATATATATGTCCATAGCTCGTACATAGTGTGAAAATGACTGGAACGTTTTAGATTGGGTTTTAAGTGAGAATACGAAGGTCAATTCGGATTTTTAATAGCTGTTTAAGTTTTGGAGTAAAACGGTTCTATTAATTTAGATAAATTTAAAATTCTGAATAAAATTTTGGTTTTATTGAATTCAAACCTATAAATGTTCCATAGCTCGATGTATACAATCGTTAGCAAAATAACTGGAAGCGATTTTTTTAGATTGGGTTTTTAAAGTGAGCAAAAGCGATGGTGACTTTGAATTTTTAATAGCTGTTATACGTTTTGAGTAAAAGGTTCTTAATTCATCTAGATAAAAATTCTAAAATTTGATAAATTTTAGTTTTTTTGAAATTCAACATATAAATGTCCATAGTCGTAAATACACCGTAGAAAAGTGCTGGAACGTTTTCACGATTTTTTTCGGTGAACAGTTGAGGATTTTTGAGGATTTTTAATTAGCTTTATATTTTTGGAGTAACAGGTTATTAATTTAATTAGATAAAAATTCTAAAATTTGATAATTAGGTTTTTTGAACTTCAATAAATGTCCAAAGCTCATGAAATACAAGTGTAGAAAAGTGACTGGAACGTTTTTTGATTGGGTTTTAAGTTGATTAATATTGGGGTACTTTCGGATTTTTAATAGCTATTATAGTTTTGGAGAAAAAGGTTCTTATTCATTTAGATAAGAAAATTCTAAAATTTGATAAATTTAGGTTTTTTGAAATTTAAACATATAAATGGTCCATAGCTCGTAAAATACGAGTCGTAGAAAAGTGACTAGAACGTTTTTAGATGGGTTTTAAGTGCGGAAAACGATGGTGACTTCGGAGTTTTAATAGCTGTACAGTTTTGAGTAAAAATATAACTAATCATTTAGATAAAAATTAAAATTTTGTTGATTTTGTTTTTTTTGAAATTCAAACATATAAATGTCCTTAGCTCGTGAAATACGAGTCGTAGAAAAGTTACTGGAACTTTTAGATTGGGTTTAAGTGAGGAATACGATGTGACTTTGGATTTTCAATAGCTGTTATAGTCTTGGAGTAAAAGGTTCTTAACTCATTATCAATAAAAATTCTAAAAATTTACACAACGGTACATATTTATACCTTATAAATGTTCCATAGCTCAGTGAAATACAAGGTCCTAGAAAAGTGACTGGAACGTTTTTTAGATTGGTTTTAAGTGAGAATACGAAGGTCATTTCGGATTTTTAATAGCTGTTATAGTTTGGGAGTAAAAGGTTCTTAATTCCAATTAGATAAAAAGGGATTAAAATTTGATAAATTTTCGTTTTTGGTTTTGAAAATTCAAACATATAAATGTCCATAGCTCGGTGGAAATACAAGTCGTAGAAAAAGTGACTGGAACGTTTTTTGTGAATTGGGTTTTAAGTGAGGAAAACGATGGTGAACTCGGATTTTAATAAGCTGTTATTAGTTTTGGATAAAAGGGTTCCAATTCAATTCATTTAGATAAAAATATTAAAATTTGATAAATATTGGTTTTTTGAAATTCAAACATATAAATGTCCATAGCTCGTGAAATACGAGTCGTAGAAAAGTGACTGGAACGTTTTTAGATTGGGTTTTAAGTGAGGAATACGATGGTGACTTCGGATTTTTAATAGCTGCTATAGTTTGGAGTAAATGGTTTAATATTAATTAGATAAAAATTCTAAATTTGATAAATTTAGGTTTTTTGAAATTCAAACATCATCAAATGTCCATAGGTCGTGAAATACAAGTCGTAGAAAAGATGACTGGAACGTTTTAGATTGGGTTTTAAGGTGAGGAATACGAAGGTCACTTCGGATTTTTAAGAGCTGTTATAGATTACGAGTAAATGTTTTTATTTAAGTTTAAAGAAATTAGTAAATTATTGATAAATTTTTTGATTTTTTTGAATTTAAAAACATATAAATGGCCATAGTTCGTTAAATACAAGTCGTAGAAAAATAACTGGAACGTTTTTAGATTGGGTTTTAAGTGAGGAAAACGATGGTGACTTTGAATTTTTAATAGCTGTTATAGTTTTGGAGTAAAAAGGTTCTTAATTCATTTAGATAAAAATATTAAAATTTGATAAATATTGGTTTTTTGAAATTCAAACATATAAATGTCCATAGCTCGTGAAATACGAGTCGTATAGAAATTGACATGGAACGTTTTTAGATTGGGTTTTAAGTGAGGAATATGATGGTGACTTCGGATTTTTAATAGCTGCTATAGTTTTGGAGTAAATGGTTCTTAATTCATTTAGATAAAAATTCTAAAATTTGATAAATTTAGGTTTTTTGAAATTCAAACATATAAATGTCCATAGCTCGTGAAATACAAGTCGTAGAAAAGTGACTGGAACGTTTTTAGATTGGGTTTTAAGTGAGGAAAACGATGGTGACTTCGGATTTTTAATAGCTGTTACAGTTTTGGAGTAAAAAGGTTCTTCTTAAATCATTTAGATAAAAAAATTAAAATTTGATAAATTTTGTTTTTTTGAAATTCAAACATATAAATGTCCATAGCTCGTGAAATACAAGTCGTAGAAAAGTGACTGGAACGTTTTTAGATTGGGTTTTAAGTGAGGAATACGATGGTGACTTTGGATTTTTAATAGCTGTTATAGTTTTGGAGTAAAAGGTTCTTAATTCATTTAGATAAAAATTCTAAAATTTGATAAATTTAGTTTTTTTGAAATTCAATTATATAAATGTCCATAGCTCGTGAAATACAAGTCGTAGAAAAGTGACTGGAACGTTTTTAGATTGGGTTTTAAGTGAGGAATACGAAGGTCACTTCGGATTTTTAATAGCTGTTATAGTTTTGGAGTAAAAAGGTTCTTAATTCATTTAGATAAAAATATTAAAATTTGATAAATTTTGGTTTTTTGAAATTCAAACATATAAATGTCCATAGCTCGTGAAATACAAGTCGTAGAAAAATAACTGGAACGTTTTTAGATTGGGTTTTAAGTGAGAAAAACGATGGTGACTTCGGATTTTTAATATTTTGTTTTTTTGGAGTAAAAGGGTTCTTAATTCATTTAGATAAAAATATTAAAATTTGATAAATATTGGTTTTTTGAAATTCAAACATATAAATGTCCATAGCTCGTGAAATACGAGTCGTAGAAAAGTGACTGGAACGTTTTTAGATTGGGTTTTAAGTGAGGAATATGATGGTGACTTCGGATTTTTAATAGACTTCGCTCATATACGTTTTGAGTAAATGGTTCTTTAATTCATTTAGATAAAAATTCTAAAATTTTTTGATAAATTTTAGGTTTTTTGAAATCAAACATATAATAATGTCCATAGCTCGTGAAATACGAGTCGTAGAAAAGTGACTAGAACGTTTTTAGATTGGGTTTTAAGTGTGGAAAACGATGGTGACTTCGGATTTTTAATAGCTGTTACAGTTTTGGAGTAAAAAGGTTCTTCTTAAATCATTTAGATAAAAAAATTAAAATTTGATAAATTTTGTTTTTTTGAAATTCAAACATATAAATGTCCATAGCTCGTGAAAAATGAGTCGTAGTAAAAAGTGACTGGAACGTTTTTTAGATTTGGTTTTAAGTAAGGGATACGAAGTGGTGGCTTTGGATTTTTAATAGCTGTTATAGTTTTGGAGTAAAAGGTTCTTAATTCATTTAGATAAAAATTCTAAAATTTGATAAATTTAGGTTTTTTGAAATTCAATTATTTAAATGTCCATAGCTCGTGAAATACAAGTCGTAGAAAAGTGACTGGAACGTTTTTAGATTGGGTTTTAAGTGAGGAATACGAAGGTGACTTCGGATTTTTAATAGCTGTTATAGTTTTGGAGTAAAAGGTTCTTAATTCATT
Organism: Trachelipus rathkii; assembly: GCA_015478945.1. Lineage (NCBI taxonomy): Eukaryota > Metazoa > Arthropoda > Malacostraca > Isopoda > Trachelipodidae > Trachelipus > Trachelipus rathkii. Next base: position 4,549 of record JABUQX010086189.1, on the reverse strand, counting down.
TAGATAAAAATATTAAAATTTGATAAATTTTGGTTTTTTGAAATTCAAACATATAAATGTCCATAGCTCGTGAAATACAAGTCGTGAAAAAGGACTGGAACGTTTTTAGATTGGGTTTTAAGTGAGGAAAACGATGGTGACTTCGGATTTTTAATAGCTGTTATAGTTTTGGAGTAAAAGGGTTCTTAATTCATTTAGATAAAAATATTAAAATTTGATAAATATTGGTTTTTTGAATTTCAAACATATAAATGTCCATAGCTCGTGAAATGCAAGAGTCGTAGAAAGTGACTGGAACGTTTTTAGATTGGGTTTTAAGTGAGGAATACGATGGTGACTTCGGATTTTTAATAGCTGTTATAGTTTTGGAGTAAAATGTTCTTAATTCATTTAGATAAAAATTCTAAAATTTGATAAATTTAGGTTTTTTGAAATTCAAACATATAAATGTCCATAGCTCGTGAAATACAAGTCGTAGAAAAGTGACTGGAACGTTTTTAGATTGGGTTTTTAGTGTGAGGAATACGAAGGTCACTTCGGAATTTATTTATAATAGCTGTTATAGTTTTGGGGTAAAAGGTTTCCTTTTTTAGATTTAAAAATATTAAACTTTGATAATTTGGTTTTGTGTGATTAAAACATATAAATGTCCATAGTCCGTAAAATACAAGTCGTAAAAAAATAACTGGAACGTTTTTAGATTGGGTTTTAAGTGAGAAAAACGATGGTGACTTTGAATTTTTAATAGCTGTTATAGTTTTGGAGTAAAAGGTTCTTAATTCATCTAGATAAAAATTCTAAAAATTTGATAAATATTTGTTTGAAATTCAAACATATAAATGCCCATAGCTCGTAAAATACGAGTCGTAGAAAAGTGACGGAAACGTTTTTAGATTGGGTTTTAAGTGAGGAATTGATGGTGGACTTCGGTTTTTAATAGCTGCTAGTAGTTTTTGGAGTAAATGGTTTCTTAATTCAATTTAGATTAAAAATTTTTCTTAAAATTTGATAAATTTAGTTTTTTTGATCAAAAATATAAATGTCCATAGCTCGTAAATACGAGTCGTAGAAAAGTGACTAGAACGTTTTTAGATGGGTTTTAAGTGTGGAAACGATGGTGAGCTTCGGATTTTTAAATAAGCTGTTACAGTTTTGGAGTTAAAAAGTCTCTGTAAATCATTTAGATAAAAAATTAAATTTGATAAATTTTGTTTTTTTTTTGAGAATTCAAACATATAAATGTCCATAGCTCGTGAAATACGAGTCGTAGAAAAGTGGACTGGAACGTTTTTAGATTGGGTTTTAAGTGAGGAAATCGATGGTGTCTTTGGATTTTTTATAGCTGTTTAGTTTTGGAGTAAAAGGTTTTTAATTCATTTAGATAAAATTTCTAAAATTTGATAAATTTAGTTTTTTTGAAATTCAATTATTTAAATGTCCATAGCTCGTGAAATTACAAGTCGTAGAAAAGTAGAATAAAGCCTTTTTAGATCTGGGTTTTTTTAAGTGACGCGGACATTACGGAAGGTCACCTTCGGATTTTTTTTTTAATAGCTGTTATAGTTTTGGGGTAAAAGGGTTCATAATTCATTTAGATAAAAATATTAAAATATTGATAAATTTTACATTTGGCTTTTTGAAATTCAAACATATAAATGTCCATAGCTCGGTAAAAATACAAGTCGTAGAAACGTGACCTGGAACGTTTTTTAGATTGGGTTTTAAGTGAATGAGGAAAACGATGGTGACCGGATTTTTAATAGCTGTTATAGTTTTGGCGTAAAAGGGTTCTTAATTCATTTAGATAAAATATTAAATTCGTCGAATAAATATTGGTATATTTTTTGAATATCAAACATATATAAATGTCCATAGCTCGGTAAATACAAGTCGTAGAAAAGTGACTGAACGTTTTTAGATTGGTTTTAAGTGAGGAATACGATGGTTGACTTCGGATTTTTAATAGCTGCTATAGTTTTGGAGTAAATGTTCTTAATTTCATTTAGAGGAAAAATTCTAAAATTGATAAATTATAGGTTTTTTCTTGAAATCAAACATATAAAGGTCCATAGCTCGTCTGAAATACAAGTGTAGAAAAGTGACTGGCAACGTTTTTAGATTGGGTTTTAAGTGAGGGATACGAAGGTCACTTCGGATTTTCTCTAATAGCTGTTATAGTTATGGAGTAAAGGTTCTGAATTCATTAGATAAAATATTAAATTTTGATTACAATGTTTGGTTTTTTGAAATTCCAACATATAAATGTCCATAGCTCGTTAAATACAAGTCGTAGAAAGAAGACTGGAACGTTTTTAGATTGGGTTTTAAGTGGGGAAAACGATGGTGACTTTGAATTTTTAATAGCTGTTATACTTTTGGAGTAAAAAGTTCTTAATTCATTATAGATAAAAATATATAAAATTTGATAAATTTTTGTTTTTTTGAAATTCAAACACATATAAATGTCAATAGCTCGTGAATACAAGTCGTAGAAAAGTGAACAGAACGTTTTTAGATGGGTTTTAAGTGAGGAATACGATAGTGACTTCGGATTTTTTAAAAAATAAAAAAAAGGGTGATGGTTTATAGTTTTGGGGTAAAAGGTTCTTAATTCATTTAGATAAAAAATTCTTAAAATTTGATAAATTTAGGTTTTTTGAAATTCAAAAATATAAATGTCCATAGTCGTGAATACAAGTCGATTAGAAAAATAACTGGAACGTTTTTAAGATTGGGTTTAAGGTGAGGAATACGATGGTCCTTACGGATTTTTAATAGCTTTTATAGTTTTTGGAGTAAAAAGGTTCATGTATCTTCATTTAGATTAAAAATATTTAAAATTTGATAAATTTTTGTTTTTTGAAATTTCAAACATATTAAATGTCCATAGCCGTGAAATAAGTCGTAGAAAAATTAACTGGAACGTTGTTAGATTGGGTTTTTAAGTAAGGAAAACGATGGTGACTTCGGATTTTTAATAACTGTTATAGTTTTGGAGTAAAAGGTTCTTAATTCATTTAAATAAAAATATTAAAAATTGTGATAAAGTTTGGTTTTTGAAAATCCCCTCAAACATATAAAATGTCCAATAGCTCGTGAAATTACGAGTCGTAAAAAGTGACTGGAACGTTTTAGATTGGCTTTAAGTGAGGAATACGATGGTGACTTCGGATTTCTTTAATAGCTGTTATAGTTTTGGAGAAAAAGGTTGTTCTTAATTCATTAGATAAAAATATTAAATTTGATAAATTTTGGTCTTTTTGAAATTCAAACATATAAATGTCCATAGCTCGTGAAATACAAGTCGTAGAAAAAGTGACTGGGAACGTTTTTTAATGGGTTTTAAGTGAGGAAAACGATGGTGACTTCGGATTTTTAATAAGCTGTTATAGATTTCTGGAGTAAACGGGTTCTTAATCATTTAGATAAAAAATAATTAAAATTTGATTAATATTGGTTTTTTTTGAAATTCAAAACATATAAATGTTCCCATAGTCGTGAAATTACGAGTACGTAGAAAAGTGACATGGAACGTTTTTTAGATTGGTTTAAGTGAGGAATACGATGGTTGACTTCGGATGTCTATAATAGCTGCTTATAGTTTTGGAGCTAAATGGTTCTTAATTCAGTTCCAGATAAAAACATTCTAAAATTTGATAATTTGGTTTTATTGAAATTCAAACATTATAATGTCCATAAGCTGTGAAATACAAGAGTCTGTAAGAGAAAGTGAATGGAACGTTTCTTAGATGGGTTTTAAGGAGGAATACGAACGGTCACTTCGGAAAGAATTTTTTAATAGCTGTTATTAGTTTGGAGTAAAGGTTCGTTAATTCATGTAGATAAAAACTAATATTAAACATCCCTTTGACTAAATTTTGGTTTTTTGAAATTCAACATATAAATGTCCATTAGCTCGTTAACATACAAGTCGTAGAAAGATAACGTGGAAACGCCTTTTTAGATTGGGTTCTTAAGTGAGGAAAACGATGGTGGATTGAGTTGAATTGTTTAATTAACTGTTCGATTTCAGTCGTAATGCCCTTTTTAGATAAATGCCACTAAAATAGTCTAAAATATTTTGATTTTTGAATTCAAACTTAAAAATGTCCACTAGAAAGTGAATTAAAATTAGTAGAAAAGCGACTGAACGTTTTTAGATTGGTTTTTAAGTGAGGAATATGATGGTGACTTCGGATTTTTAATTAGCTGCTATAGTTTTGGAGTAAATGGTCTTAATTCATATTAGATAAAATTTCTAGCATTTACCTCACTCAAAATGTGAAATTCAAAACAATATTTCAATACTCTATAGCTCGTCAAATACGAGTCGTAGAAAAGTGACTGAACGTTTTAGATTGGGTTTTAAGTGAGGAATACGATGGTGACTTCGGATTTTTAATAGCTGTTATAGGTTTGGAGTAAAAAGGTTCTTAATTCATTTAGATAAAAATATTAAAATTTGATAAATTTTGTTTTTTTGAAATTCAAACATATAAATGTCCATAGCTCGTGAAATACGAGTCGTAGAAAAGTGACTGAACGTTTT